>JBBYHK010000012.1:16662936-16930254 GCA_038382065.1 Adansonia grandidieri
ATATGATCATCTCCATATCTTCACCATCTTCATCATCGTCATCCTCTTCCTCACTCATGGAAGCCTTCAATGCAACTTCAACTTTTCTTAGTTGCTCATTTCCATGATTTATCTTCATTTCGTATGTAAGGAGTGATCTAATGAGCTTATCTAAGGTAAAGAGATTGAGGTCCTTTGACTTATCAATTGTAGTTACTTTAGCTTCCCATGACTTAGGAAGGTTATTCAACATTTTTTTGACCATCTCATTGTTAGGATACACCTTTTCAAGACCCTTCAAGCCATTTACAATGTCCGTGAATCTATTGGACATCTCCTTGATGTTTCTTTCCGGTTTCATTTTGAACATCTCATAATTAAGAGTGAGCATGCTTATCTTGGACTCTTTGACTTAACTGGTCCCTTCATGTGTGATAGCCAACTTGTCCCATATCTCTTTGGCATTATCACATAAAGGCACCCTATTGTACTCATTAGGGCCTAATGCACAAAAAGTGTGTGCATAGCCTTGGCATTGAGTTGAGCCATCTTAGTGTCTTTCGCATCCCATTCCCACTCTTTCTTAGAACTTTAAGATCACCTACCATCTTCGTTGGGATGAATAAGCCTTTCATGATTATCTTCCAAACTTGATAACCATTTGCTTGGACAAATAGCCTCATCCTTGTCTTCCGATATGCGTAATCTTAATCGTTGAAGAGAGAAGGCCTCACAATTAAATGTCCCTCTTGGCCCGTACCAAAAATATCACCACTAGCCATTTGCTTGGTCTTTTACAAATTTTTGCTCAAGGATGTTAAGCCTATAGGAATAAGATAAAAGCTTTGATACCAATTGTTAGACCTTTTAGTGGTGAAAAAATTAAAAAGGGGTGAATTAATTTCTCAAAATTTTAGTAAATTAAAACTTTGATAAATAAAATTGAGAAATCTACACAATAAACTTTGAAGTTCAAGTTAGTGAATAGAAATAAACAGTTAAAGACAAGGGAAAGAGAAGCAAACTCAAAGATTTAGAGAGGTTCGGCCTTAATTGCCTACGTCCTCTACCTTGGCCTCACTTGCCTCGGATTTCCATAATTCACTAACTTGAATTATCTACCTTTCAAGGATAAGGTATAACCTTTACACTCTCTATCTTTCAAGGCTAAGATAGAAACCTTTACCCTCTATCTTTTGTGGCTAAGATAGAACCCTCTCTCACTACTTTTGAAGGCTAAGTAAAAACTTTCTCCACTTTTGAATGGCTAAGTAGGAACCTCCTATTTTTGCAAGTATTTGGGTGTAAACAAATAAAACCTCTAAAGGTTAAGTGTTTACAAGAATTTTGGCTCAAGGGATATATGTATCTAAAGATATAAAATGAATAATACAAAAATAGGGAGAATTAATCCAATGCAAAGATGAACTACTTAGTAAAAAAGATGGAAAAGATGAAAGATTTAACTTTAAGCACAATTCTCTTGGTTCTTCTTATTGTTGAAGGTGTTGGAGTGGCTTATTTATAGTATTGATCATGATTGTAGCCGTTGAGAACACTTGGTGAAGGAATATAGCCATTGGAGCCTTCAAAATGTCATTTCCTATTGTTCCCCATGCCTCTGTATCAATACAACTAAGTGGGTATCAATACATTGTATCTAACGGTTCAAAATATGACCATTGAACATTCCTATATCTAATTAGAAAGATCTGTCTCGATACATGAATAGTCCTGTATCGATATAGAATGCTCTGTCTCGATACATGAACAGTGATTTCTATATTTTACAGTTATTTAGCTACTGCCAAGTATTGTATCGATACATACACATAATGTATCGATACATTCACATGAAAATCAATTTTACAAGGTTTTTCATGGCTTTAAAACATGTAAAACTTATCCCAAAAATGTTTTATATAAAAATATGTATTAAGAACACATTTTTGAGTGCTTGAAGGAGTTACAACACTTTCTACTATTTTTCAAAGTATTTACAAAATATTTCATGGAAAAATACTAATCTTGAAAATAATTAAACATAAGCTAATTAAGCTTAAGTTTTAGTTATATCAAAATTAAGATTAATTCAAAGCTTATATAGCTAATACCATGAAAAGGCAACAATGTCCAACAACTATTTTTTAGTGTACTTTATGCACCTAAATACCTCGAGTCCTTTATAATTTTGTTGCTTAAAGGCTAAAGTTATAGTTTGATTTTTTTTAACATAAAACTTTTTGTTTTGAGATGTTGAGCAATATTAGTCCTAAAAAGGGCAAAATATCAAACCTATGTTGGTATCATTTAGATCTTAAATTCATTATATTATCTTGCTCTAAAGCTAAAACTTAATGTGATACTTTATATATGTGGTAAAGTAAGTGTCTTGATATGTTTTAATTAGTTTTGTCTATTAAAAGGCCAAAATTGCCAAGAAAGAAAACTAGTTTTAATATCATTTATGCACATAAGAAACTTAAGTATATGATTTTATACCTATTGAAATACTAAAGTTATTCTGTTACTCTGATGATGGTTTTGTGAAACAAATTTATTATTTTGACCATTATAAGACAATTTTTATATTGATTATTATCATTTTATAGGAAATTGAGCTAAAAGAGAAAATTGAAACAGTTAAACTATTTCAATTGACTCATACTAAGAATGATGGGTTTTTACTTAAATGATAAGACTTCTAGTATATTTTGTTCACATTTTTTTTTTGTTTACAAATATATGCCACAAAATGGTTGAGCTTCATGCTATAGCATCATTAAATGGGTACATCAATATGCATCATACAAAGGATACACTTTTCATTAAAGTTGCTAAATAAATGTTAGTAAATGTGCCTTAGAGCCAATGAGATTGGACTTAAGGACATACAAGCAATAATGCAAAACCATCATTATATCGTAGTGATACAACATTTCCTTCATGTTAATAACATGACTGGCAATCATGAAACCACTAATCGGATGAAGTCCATGGAATGTATAAGAGTCCTTGCAAAGGAATTATAATGAGTTATAATTATTGAATCCTTAAGCATTAAAGCCATGTTCTTAAAATAGTTCTTAATCATCATATTGCCAAAAACGACATTGGGAATGCTTAGAGACTAGCACATGTTACGCTTTTTTACTTATAAAGTAAGCAACTAATCTAATAGATTGACATATAAGGGATACTTAGGATGGCAAATAGGTTCTTGTTTTATAGAAACAAGTTCACTGAACATGGCTCATGTAAGAACTCCATTAGATGTTAGTCACTCAAGTGTCTTTAGAAATGTTGTTACATGGCAGTAGTGTAACTAGTACTTAGACTAGTGATACTAGGTCATCTTGTATATGGAGTGTCATACTTTGATTTATCAAAAATGGGTAGGAATAAGTGATGCCTAATGTTAAGTTTGGGTATGACATGAAGCATACAAAAATGGTAAATGATCTAGAAAGAATTCACATTCCTTGTGACATCAGAGATATATCCTATTTGTTCTTGGTTATGGCTAATAGAATTAAAGTCTTTGGCCAAAGTATGATGAATTTAGGAGCAATAGTTTCTTTAAATTTAGAGCGTTAACCATGAACTATTGGAACAAATATGGATTGAAGCATGAGTAAAAACTACACCATGCTCATGCTCATGTTCATTTTGGAACATTTGATGAAAGAACTGAATTATATTGATAAGCTGGTCACTAAAAAGTTTCGATGAGGTCACATTTAACTCTTCAATATTTGAATGGTCATCATGGGTTGTTAGATCCAGCTCTTAATATATGAACATGATTAATAAGAGTAATTATATTCATTTCAAACATGTTTGAATCTTTCAACCAATTTTTAATAAACTTTTTATTAAATTCAAATTAGAAAACAAGAATAATAATAATAATAATAATAATAATAATAATAATAATAATAATAAGAAAAAGAAGAAAAAAAAGAAAAGTGGAACCTAATGGTTCATACATCATAAGATGGATTTGTTAATTAAATCTTGATTCAATTAAGTATGACTTAATTAAATAAAAGGTATAATGAAGAGGACTTAATTGAATAAGTTCAGTTAAGTATTATTGAGACATGAATTAGGTTTTTAAAATCTAATTAGAAATACCTTAATATGGCAATAATGATAAGAATACCTAATCAAAATAATGCGCAGTTGTAAACATAGCAATAGGGATGTCTTGGTTTTAGGCTGAAAAATATTTACAAAAAAGTAAATAATTGTTTGATAATTATTTAATTATATTTACATAAGGAAATTGTTTTACTTGGGCAAGAAATTTGATTAAGAATAAAATATTTTTGCATATAGACAAGGGTTGGCCCAAGGCCCTAATATTGAGTCTAATGGGCCCTGTTTTGAACAAAACTTGCTTGGACTTGATCTATGGTTAGGTACAAATAGAAAGGCCCATTGGCATAGGATTAGGCAAAGACATTAAATAGTTAATAGTTGGGCCCAATCTTAAGTGGACTGGTTAAAAGAGTTTTACTTAGATCCTCATTAAAACACCAGTTATGGTGGCACTCCTTTGGATTTTGTGGTAATGGGTTAGACTGGCCCATTAGTTAAGCATAACATAATTTTAGATGTGTAAATATACATCAATGAAGGTTTTTATTAGTATAAGACTTAATAGACACAATAAATCCTTAAACCGCCTAATCATTAAAAAATTTAAGCCAAAAGTTGGCGTAATTTTTCTTTCAATCTAACAATGTTTGCCATGTACTTTTGTGAAGATCTAGAAGCGTTCTTGATTCAAGAAAAATATTCTAGCCTTTTAAGAGTAATCAATGGTCACAAAAGGCAAGAAACTACCATTGCTACCTCCCTATAGCTTTCTTGAAATGCTATCTCACCTGCTAATGCATCTTTGAACTATTCTTAGTTGTGTCAAATAGAAAGCAGCTATATTCTACCTTTTGGTTAAGGCTTAACAAGCCTTCTAGCTAGCATCGAAGAACCACTGGACCTCATGAAGTCTTTAACAGACGTCTATGTGGATCACCATTAGAAGCAAGACACCTATACTGCTTATGATATCAAAAATCATCTCAAAGAGCCTGGTCGCAGATTTGTAGGCATCATTTGGACTTTGGATTATTCTCGATTTCTAGATCTATGAGTTAGGAATTTCTAATCGGATATGTGATTAGATTTATAAATATTCAAATATGCTTTGCTACATGCTAATCCCTCCCTAAAAGATCCATAACGAAGTTTGATTGGTTCTGTGATTTACCTTCCACTATATTATTTATGATTATTTTTCTATTATTCGATAACAGCATGAGCCTAGACTATGTGTTCAAGATCTCGAATCAGGTCCAGCACCATCCAGATACTTTAAATGTGGTTCTCAACGATATACTTCTTCACAAAGGTACTTTATACATGAAGTTCAAATGTTGAGAGATTATTAGCAATTTAGGCAAGAACGTGTTTAGCAAATGGAAGGAGAGAGAGAAAAGGGAAAAAGAAAAAAAGATATCATCAATTCTGGCCATAATGTGAGTCATTAATGAATTATATGTAGCAAAAATTCTCAAAAGGCAATGCAATGGATTCAATATCCGCTATCTCAAGTAAATAATTAATTGGTTGCTGATTGTCTTACTTTTTAACCTAAAATATAAGTAATTTCGTTGTGATAGAAAAATCCCATTGTGTTTCAAAATATCTATTTTTTTAACAAATTGTGAATTTTGATTGAGTGAATTAATTTTGAATATAAAATTAATATTGTTTTATTAAAACTAAAAGGATAATATATAATTAAATGGTATTTTTAAAAATGGATATTGTAGGGTACTAATACCTTCTTTATGTGTACCCAACGCGAATTAAAATTTTTTTTTAGTAAATTATAATTATTTTTAAAATTATATAAAGAGGATAAATTTTTCTAGGTTACCAGTCACATCTAAACAAAAATATTTGATAGCAATTTCACATGTTTTTAAAATGGTCTAGCAGTTTTAAAATGACACCTATGCTGTTGAAAGACTTGTAGTTATTTCCACCTAACTCCAGGGGATATTACTCACAAAGACAGGTTGGCAACGTGGGTGTGAAAAACTTCTTCACCACATTGGTTTCTCATCTTTCTAACAAAAGAGAGGCGAAATCAAAGGGAAATTTTATATTTTTCTAAGAATTATGCCTAAGTTCATTAAAGGAAAGAGAAAGTGCTTGAAAAATTTAGATAAGCATAATTGTATTGTGTTTTTGGTTTTTAAAACCAGTTTTACATGTTCTAACTCCTACTTTTATTAACAAAATTGAAGGCGGGAAAAAAACAAGCAGAAATCCTAACTACTTCCTAGCTATACTGCTACCTTTTTCCTTGTTTAATTCCTTAATTTCGGTATGACTTGTATTTGAAACCTAAAAGGTCAAAAAACTATACTTACCGTTGAGATGAAGCTCAGTGGCATCTTAATTTAGGTTAAGTGATGGATATAAGTTTTGAAAATTCAAAAATTGTGCCAGAAAAAAAAATTTTACCTTTGGGTTGTACTCCTACGTTTTCTTTTTTTTTTTTTTTTTCCTTTTTCTTATGAATGTCTTCTTTTTTGTAAGGGCATGCTTGCTTCTATTGAGTTTTGTCTGGTAAAAAGGTCTACCAAAGATGATTTTGATCCCAAAAGAGGTGAGTAATGGCATGGGCGACCATCAGCTGTGGTACAAACAAACTTTTACTCAACGGCGGGACCAATGGGTGCAGCCACAAAGTCATGGGTCCCCTACACCATGTGCGAAAATATGAGCTGTGGTTAACATATTACCAGCCCACAAAGGAAAACTGTTATATTCATCATGGGAAAATAAAGCTGTGGGGTTAAGTGCTATGCTTATTCCCCGTCTTTCCTTCTTTTTAACGGTTCCTAAAAGGGAAGATCAAATGCCTCTTTCTCATTGATAACTTGATGGTAGACACCTCATTCCCAATTTGTGTTTTTTTTTTTTTTTCTTTTTCCAACGTAAACAAATTATTCAACATTTCTAAGTTCCATTTTCTTCATGCAGTTAGCTATAGGTGGAGAAAATATGTAGCAAAATTCATAATATTTTATTTGTCTTTCACCAAACAGATAGATACTATTTTATATGAAAACATTTTATGTACATTGTTTAAATTTCCTAAAGTATTCCTCTGGCTTGTTTTGAATATGAAAAGGGTGCAAGGTGAAAGAACAGGTTATCAACATTTTTTCAGCTCTCTAATTGTGTTCCAAAGAGTTTGGTACGGAGATAAAAAAAGAATAATGTTTAACATTAGAGTGCGATTAGAAGTTTGAAATGCGATGAAAGGCATAAAGTCAATCTGGCTAATTAATTTAACATATATATTTTTATACTATATATAAAGTCATTAAATGAATTGATATAATAAGTCAAGTTACGTTAATTTAATTAAAAAATTATATAGAAGTTAAACTAAAATTACAAAAAAAAATTAATTAGAAGTATTTAGGTCTTTTTATCTTTAAGAAATAACTAACCACAAACTACTCACTTAAGAAAAAAAACTTTTTTTATTTTTTAATTTTAACTTATATTTTCTTTTGAATATAATTATTTAAAGAAATACATTTTTCATCTACAAAGTGAATTTGATAGATTCTAGTATTTTTTTTTTATTCTTTCTAAAATGGACAGTTTAATATTTGGCAATGTTAACTTGAAACTTCCTATGATTATTATTATAATTATTGTTGGATAGGTGCAAAGTTATAATTTGGAAATAAAAAATAATAATAAATTTTAAATATTAAAATTTAAATTTAAATTTAAATTTAAATCTATTAAATTTTATCTCTTAATATGTATGCATGACTAAACATGTTAAAATTTTAAAATAAAAATAACAATAAATTTTAAATATTAAAATTTGAATTCAGATTTAGTAAATTTTGTCTCTTTAAGATATATGCATGAGTAAACACAGGTTCAACTTATTACTACTTAGTCAAAGTAGATTGTTTAGTAGGTATTCATGCATATCTTCCCCCTAGTGAGAATTTAGGAAAAAAAAGGTATGGTGACTGACAAAACATGTATTTCCTCAATCCCATTTTTTCCCTTTATGTCTTTCTTCTTGAGGATTTTTCAAAAAAAAAATTTACAAGTGAAATGTTTTACATCTTTTACATTTTAAATTTTATTTCGTAAGTTTTTTTTTTTTTTTTTTACTTTCCATATTATATAATATGGATCTCAATGTTATAAAACATTAATTTTAATATTATATGCACTGAAAACAATTTTTCAAATTTTATAATTTTTTTTTTAAATACTTGAGACTAAGAAGTTACATATCTATGAAATCATTTGCGTTCTCTCGAGTTCTTCTATTGAACAGGTTTCACGTATTCGTATGTGAGCCAGGATTGCATTAGATTATCAAAAATCAAAAAAATCCGTACCAAATTTTCTATAAAAAAGAAAATGTTATTTTATTGCTGCAACCTTGTTGCCTAAGGCCATGTGTCAAAACAGACAAAATACCGCCTGACCAAATTTTGTCCAAAACAACCGTCATCAAAGCAAGACAGTCAGCTCCTAACTATTCAAAGGGACAGAAAGAGAGAAAATAAGCCAGAGAGGAAAGCATTATGATTATTTTGAATTCTTTTTTTTTTCTTTAACAAAAAGCAATGATTAAGATATGATGGTAAAATGTTATATTTAGAAGAAGGTAATGGACTTTTGTGGGTAGTGAAGAGCACAATCGTAGACGAAGAGCAAAGGAATGAAGAGGGAAGAACGGTGGTGTTTCAAAATTTGAAATCGAAATCAACGTCACATACCAAAAAAAAAAAAAAAAAGAAAGGGTAGGTGAAAACAACTTTAGGACATATGGGCCACAAGGGAGACACTGGCTGTGAACCAGAAAAAAAAAAACTCATACGAAGAGGTAGATTACTAGATTTGATGATTTGAAACATCTTATGAGAGCACAACAATTTAATAAGATATAAAAATAATATAATTCACATTATACATTATATTTCAATACAATTAATACGATATGTTTAATATATTTTATATTTTATATTAAAATTTTAATATATTTAATATTTATATTATATCTATAAATTTGATATAAAAAATATGAAATATGAAAATAGCATATATCTTGTTATAATTTTATATATGCTTCACGTATCCAACCTTTACACGGTTAGCAACTATCGAATAAATCTTTAATTTAGAAAAAGAGGGGAGAGCGAGAGGGGCGGGAGAAAAAAATATTAAAGAAATTTAGTGATTGGATTAAAAGGAGAATCTACTATTTGAATGGGGACAAATGAAACCAATCTTTAACTAAATACCAACTTCTCTATTGTTACTTTAATAAGAATTATAAGGTTTACTTACACTTCAACTTTGAGAAACCCAATTTACAAGCTTTAACTTCGTTTTGGCCATGTTTAACCTTTATTCCCCCCCCCCCCCGCGACCCCAAAAACTTTCCCTTTATTTTACTTTTAAATTTTTTTTTTGTAATTTTTTATAGATTTTACTAATTAATATCTTTAATCATTCATTAAAAATAGTAAATATACTATTTATAATAATACTGTATTAAATATAACGGATGCTATTTTATTTATCATTGCTAACACATTGAATGAAATTTTCAAATCAAATTGATGATCCTAAACTTAAAATAATCAAAATCAAATTGAATATACGATAAGAATTTCTTTAATCTAAAATAATTAAAATCAAAGTGATCTAAACTGTATCCCGATTCACCCTACCCTATTGCCTTATTACCTCATTTTTTTCTATTTTACTTTTATTTTAAATGTTTCAAAATTTTGTTTTTCAACTTAATTTTTGTCTTTTTTATACTCCAAAATCATTTTTTATACTTTTTTTTATTATTTTTTACATTAAAAAATCATGGTATTTTAATCCTACAGAAAAATTGAAATTTTATATAAAACAAACTAAAATTAATTTTTTTAACTCCATTTAAATGTGAAATAAGGATGAGAAAAAAAACAAATTAATTTTCTTCCTAATTAATTTTGTCAAGTATGTGGAGCATTATTGACAAAAAAATGCAAATTATTGGGGGATAAACTGGAAATATCAGTCATTATTCATTCAGTTCAGATTGTTGCAGAAGCCAGATTGCCATTAAAGCTTTAGGATATTGTTTGTCACCTCCTCTGAACCAGATTGAGATTTGCTCACAGGTTTGAGCTCCTTTTCCCAGTTTTGACTTTGCATTCCGAACTTCGGTAAACCCTTTGTCAATATTTTATTAAGAAACTGAAAAAAACATTGGTAATTTTTTTTATTTGACAGTGGAAGTAATTAATTAATTAACATCGTTGAAACAAAAAAAAGTGGAGCTTATTTTTTTTTCGCATTTAAAAAAACTTTACACGTGGAGAATGTTGGGACATTTTGGTCCTCTAAAAATGTGGAAAAGTCTCCGCCGTAACAACAACGGACTTTGGACTTCAACTTTCACTCTTATTATTCTTCTTTGTTTATGATTTTTCAGTTTTGATATTTGGAGACTACAAATACCAACGTTTTGACTCTGTGGGATTATGTGTTTTTGTGTTAAAATATGCAGTGTTTTTTGCCACTTCCATTTCAAGTATGATAAAATGCCGATACTAATTAATGAACTTCAAGTCCTGTTTTTTCTTTTAAAAAAAAAATTTGTTTAGATTTGAATGCATAAGCATGCGGACATGCATGGGTTAGTGAATACGTACTACTCGTAAAAACATAATATACTTCTTGTGACCTTGATATTGTCTACAAATTAAATAGATGTTCAGCAAATGTATTTGCAAGCTGTTTTTAGATATCTAATCATGTCGATTTGTTTCAGATATTTCTTTGTTTTCGCTGTTGTCTTTTGATTTCGCGACCTTGACCTTACATTGATAACCTTTAAGCGATCGAGGGGGAATTAATACAAGGATGGGAAGAAAATCAGAACGAAATCTCACGACTAGGGCAGCGGTAGAAGGGATTAAGGGATGGGACTCTGGCCATGCACATTAAGGACAAGGTTTTCTATGTTCATAGTAACATGATGTATGCATATTGGAAGAAAGCAGGTGTTGATAATTGATGCAAGAGGGACTATACGTTATAAGCTTCTTGCTTTATTTTTTTGAAAAAGACAAAGGATGACCTTAGAGTCAAAAAAATAAATAAATAAATTTTGGGTATATTTAGCAAGCAAGAAAATAGTAAAGAAAATAAGAAAAATTATCATTTTTTTACACTTTTTAACAAAAATAAAATAAGAAAGAAAATATAAAAGTAAATAAAAATGGTATGAGTCAAGTATGTATCTTTACAAAATTATCCATCATTTCTTTTAAATTTTATTTTTTAATTTTAACATACAATGAGTATAATGGTAAAATAATATATTTTTTATTTTCTTTCTTTTTATTTTCAATCATATCAAGTAATGAGTACAAATTTTTTTTCCGTTATCACTTTTCCATCTTTCCAACCAACTAGACCTCTTCAAGGGTTTGTTAAGCCCCGTCCATATGTGCCAGCTTTGGACAAGTGTTTTACAAGTTTGGGTTTTCGTGACCTAGCTTGATTACTAATTTACAAATAAAAAATTTAATTATAAAAATTTATAAATATTAATATAAAATAATCTTTTAATATTTTTTTTATAAATAATTAAAATGGGTTGAGCCTAGCCCTAAACTAAACTTGTATAAGAAAAATGAAAAGTTCAAGTCGTAACCCAATTTGATCATGAATAAGTCTATTGCCAAGCATATTATGGAAAGAACAAAATATATTTTCTTTATTTTTCTTTTTCTTTTTTTAATTTTCTATATTTTCATTATTCTATCCACTCAGCTAAGCAAATCTATAAAATCATAATTTAAACTTTTATTATTAAATATTAACTCCGTTTTAAATCTATGCAAGGCACAAGTAATACTATAAAAAATAATTATAATTGATTTAATAAATTTTATAAAAATAAAAAATTTTATAAAAAATACATACAAATAAACATTGTTTTAAAAGAAATAAGCACTCTTGATGCGATTATATTTTGCATTTCAAATATATAATTTATATAAAATATATAAGTTCTTATGAAATGTAATAAAAAAATCAAAATTTGAAAATATCATACAAATTTTAGGTTTATACTGAACAATAGTATTATGAAGAAAAGCTAAAAATGCATACTGTATTACTATTAAGTGGAAAAAGCTAATAATGGGTATTATATTACTATTAGGTGGAAAAAGTTAATATGATATGAAATAGAAAAGGGGAAAAAATATTAAAAGCATAATTGATCAAGTAAAAATTGTAAAACTTACCAAAAATATATTTTGAGTCAATATATTCATAATCTAAGTAATACACAAAATGATAAATTGAATAGTAAATTTAATGATACCTTATTAAAAATGAAAAAATATATATATTTTTGAATTATGTCTAAACTGTAAATTTGGTTTTGAAAGTAGGTGATATTTTAAGACATTAGTTTAAAAAAATAAGAGTAATTTCAGTAAATTACCATGATTTTAGGAGAATTTGATTTTATGTAAATAAATAGTAATAGAACTAAGAATAATATATATTTAAAAAATTAGTATAATCGATTCAGTCAAAAAATGAATGTTTTGACACCAATTTGCATTTGATTGTAGATTTTTGTACAAACATAAAGGTTCGAAAAACAACAAGATTATATTAAAAAGAAATAATGATAATGAGTTTTAGCTAGATGTCAAAAAAATGTTTCTGTATTCTCTCATTTCTCAAGGTACATGTTCCAACTTCCTGCTCTAAAATTACTATGATAAAAAAATATAATGCAGATAACATAATTCATTGTTATCTCATATGAAACAATAAATTATCGTTGTCTAATAAAAATCATTATTATTTAAAATGAAAAACTCAAATTAAAATTTAAGTTTAGCAAAAACAACGAATTTGGAAATACTATTAACAAATTTGACAAAATGAATTAACATTATTGTTTTTACTGTAGTTTTGTAATAAATATTTGAAAAATAAGAGTATTTTCTTATAGTACCATATAGTTTATATTTTGCTTTTTGTAATAAATAATTAAAAATGTTTGTGTTTTGATTTTGTAATAAAGGATGGAAAAAATATACAATATTTTTAAAGCTTATTCACATTGTCTAAAATCGTATAAAAATTACAAATTCATGTCAACGAAAGTGAAAAAACTCTTATATGACATTTAATAAACAATTGCATACCACAAAAAAATCAATTAATAATATGTAGACCTTTTAACATGAAATATTGTTTCCTTTCACAAATGGAAACACATATGCTTCTACATAATTTCAAATTTTTATGTATCCATGTTAATGGAAAAACTTATTACATCAAAACATAGTACTGCAAATCAACTTCAAGCAACTCTCCAAAAATCTAGTATGATATCTTCTTTGTAAAACGATACGACGAAAAAAGAAAAAGTAAATCAAATTTATTTGAGTCACGCCTTAAGTTTAATAGATATATAAACAACATCCTTGAAAAATTCCTCTGTTGTTGCTAAGCTTTCCTCAGGTTTCCTCTTCAATATACTTCAAAACCAATTGTGCAATTAACTTTCCTCTGAATCATATATATGCACATAGTAACTTTTTATTTTGATACCATTGTCAGAGAAGAATCACATAATTAAAGAGAAGCATGTAATGGAAAAAATAAAATTCAAAGTAACTACACTATTTGCTTTCAACATGGCACATATTAAATCATAATTTTAACTGCATCCGTAAAAGAAATTTTTACAAAGAAAGAACATGTTATATAATCATTTTGCAAAGAGAAAATGTTAGAATATCAAATTATTTTATAATAAAATCCAATAATGAAAATTTTTCAACAAAAAATTTAAACATAAAGATAAAAACAAACATAAAAAACAACACTTGCACAAATAAATTGGAATAGTGTTCAAAACATTTTACAGCACTATATTTATAATATGGAAGAGATGGCATCCATTTTTGACCTCTTGTGCTTTACTTTATGTTAATCTTATTCTCATTTGGAAGAGGAAGCAATCCCTTTTTCCTAACATGTTTTGATAGCTCTATAAAATTTTTTTTGTCAAGTTGTACATACACTGAAATCCCAAGTCCATCAATACTAAACAAAATAAGAATAATAATAATAAAAAAATAAATAAATAAAGTTATGAAAGAATTTATATGTAGAGAATCACAGTAATAATAATAATAATAATAACATGCGTATATTGAAATAAATAGTAAAGGAAGAATCACCTTTTTGAAATTTTACCAAGTATGTTGCAAAATAAAGTAAATAAAGTGAAATTCATATTCAATACTGTAATCCCATGTATTTATAATAAGTCCAATAGACATAGCATTAAATACAATTAATAAGGACTATTATTATCTTTTGAATTAATTTAGATACTTATTTAAATTAATTTCTTACTGATCATGAGGAAAGAAAATTAAAATGTAAATCAAATAAAAATATCAATTTAAAAAAAATCTAATTTATTATATTACTTTCTTACTGAAAATAACCATAAAGAGTCAATAGAGGGAGAAAATCTCAATTTTTTCCTTCGACCATAAAGATTGTACTGAAGTTGTACATCTGTAGATGGTATTTATTCCATCATTTAGTAGCTAAAATCTAAACATTAATTTGCCGATTGAGCTCAAGAGAGTTTTTCCCCAAAGTTTACGTAATTTAGTGTCCTAATTAGAGGCCATTCTATTCTACAAATATAAATTTTATTATATATGCAGAGAAATCTTACCAATAATATCACGTTAAATATTTTAAACAACTATTATTTTTAAAATTGGATGAATCTGATGACAAATCTAATATGTTAAATATTTTATTACTATTTTGCATTAATAATATTCAAAAGTTGATTAGTCAATCACCATAATATTTCTTTAGTAAATGTATTTTATATTTTAGATCTATGACATTTATATTTATTATTCTAATATTTTCCTTTAATATTAGAATAATGGATAGCTAAATAAAATAAAATAAATAATAAAGTTTACTACTAATATTAGAATTGATATTTTTTATATTATAATTATAGAGTCGTATATTACTTTTTCATTACAATATTCCTTGCTTAAATATTTCATTTATTACTTAGTACATTATATTTAAATAAATATAATTTATTATATTAATTTTTTATTGAAGATAAGGAAAGAAAATAAAAATATCAATGTAAATAAATATAATTTGTTGTATAAAATATAACTCATTTTAGACTGTACATAGTTAAATTAAAAGAATACATAATACTCATTGAAGAATGTACACATGTCAAAATATTAGACTATCCACTTAGGATCATTCTTTTTTATCGAAGACTTTGACTTTCATATGTTTATATAAGATATGAGATCTTTTCTTATTCAACAAAACTCTAAAGAATAAATTGCAAATTAAGGTTATTTCAAACTCATGGAACCAGCTCTATAAGAGGCAATTAATGGAACTTGAAAGAAAAAACAAGACAACATTGTTTTTACAACTTTCATGGCGTAATCAATAAAAGGAAAATGTACAGTACCTTGACAATCTTGCTGTTTCGTGGCAAAAACTAGGAAAATGTACAGTCATCTGGCAACCAGAACTAGAGTGAAATAACTAAACTCCAACCAAAGTACACGGAAATACTGTTTCCCGTTACCTTCTTATGTATCATATATTATATCCCGAAATATCCGTTCACGGGTCTCCCCTCCCGTCGCACTCTTCATGTCTTTGTTCTTCATAGGATATCTATCTATCTATCTATCTATCTATATATATATATATATATATCCCTGCAATATTTACCAGAACCATGAACCCTCACCATCTATCTACATATTCCTAATCCTTTATGTAGCTTAATTAAACACAATTTCGAGTAAGTTTTAAATCATGGATGATGGATTTATATCTCTATGTAAATATAGAGAGAGAGACAGAGACAGAGACACAGAGATAAACAGAGATATCATTTTCATGCATAAATATTTTTTTCTCGGGATATCTTAATCTTATATGATACTAAGTATTTGCACCATGATCGGCAACTTTCCCTTCTTGCATTTGAATTGATCAGCATGCTTAAGTGGCACTAACTGACCATCTTTTTGCTTGTAATTCACTCTGCTACACTACTTTAAAAGGCCTTCATCTTTTTAGTGTTAGGATGGGACAATGGCATAGTACTAAGGCCAGCTTTCATGTTCATTCAATCATATGGTCATACTACTTTGCTTATAATCATATTGCAGTGGGCAGCCTTTCTCATTAGGGTCCAATTCCCATAAATAAGCATTCTACAACATTAATTGCCATTGAAGGTACATGAAATGAAGCTATTTTAGAAATGTATACACTGAAACTAAATGCCAAGTCTGCCGTACTCGTTTTAAAGGTGAGCAAAAGGGTAAAGTAATAATGAGACTACAACGGTTGGTGGGCCTATGGTATGGGGTGTGGACGACGTTTTCCGTTAGGAAAAGAAATCCCAGTCGACAAAATAATGGCGTTTTTTGCATTGACCGGAAAAAAAAAAAAAAAAAAGTAGGGTTGACGTTAAAATTTACAGTTGGTTAACCGACATTTTCAAAAAATACCATATTTTTTTCTTGGTACAGCTATTTTATATAACATTAATATATTAATAAAACTTCTGGCTTAGAAAAATATATATATTAATATTATAACGGCGTTATTAGCCGTCACTTGGCTATATATAAGAGTCACTTTGCTCTGTTCCATACTCTCATTATTCAACGTTTTTAGTTTTGAACATCTCTTCCCTCTCTGTCTCTCTTTGCCTTACTTTTTTTTTTTTATATACATATCCTTGCTGTAAGTTTTTAAAGGTTGCGTGAAGCAAAAGTTTGGAATATTGGTGTTTCCTTTTTTTTGTTAGTAGTAGAAAGAGAGAGGACGAGTTATTCCTCAGTTTGAGTAAAATTTCATTTTTGGTTTTCTCGAAATGGGGAAGAAAGATCACTTGAGAGATGAGAAAAAGAACGAAAGAGTTGAAGCTGTTCTTCAAATTCTTAGGAAACAGTCTCCGTTAACAGCAAAACAGGTAAGTTTTTTTTTTTTTTTTTTTTTACCAGATTTTCAGATCTTTCAGTCACGCTTCAATAATTATGAGGGAGGGTTTCCTTTAGTTTTTACTATACATTTTTTTTTTTCATAGAGGCTTCAGAACTCTTTCTGGGAGCTTAAAAGTTAAAACCATTCATAAATAGTTTCATAAAAAATGTATAAAGCCATTATATTTTCTCGCATATGGGAAGAAAATTCCTAGGTTGTTGGCTGAGGTTTCCAAGTTCTGATGTGAGTTGTTTCATGAAACAGGAGAAGTTTTGCAATAATGCTTGTGTTGAAAGGTTTCTAAGAGCAAAAGGTGATAACGTGAAGAAGGCTGCTAAGCACTTACGAGCTTGTCTTGCTTGGAGAGAGAGCATCGGCACTGGTAATCTTTTTTTTCCTTTTTATTCTTTATGTTTATATACCTTATCTTTTTATAGGCTTCTTTTTTATCTTTCTATGTCTTATATACGAGAGAATCTTGCTTTTTCATTTCAATTTGAAAGTTAAAAAGTATAATATACTCTCTAATCATTAGTGTCACTAGCTTTATTTGGATGACCACTAAAATAGTTTCAGTGGAATTAAAATTAAGTGATGATAAAATTAATTAGTCATATTATATAATATAATAATGAAATTAAAATTAGTAATAATATAAGTGTTTGGATGAAAAGATTGTAGTAATAATGAAGTGAATTATAATAAAAAAAATATCTTTTAAGGAATTAAATTAAAATATGTATATATAATTAATTATTAATAATTAAAAATTATTAAATTATTTTTATGTTAAATAATAAATCAAAATTATTAAAATTATATTAATGCCATAAAAATAAATTAAAAAAATAGTAAATGAGATTTAAAAAAAGTTTTCTTTTTTTTACTGGGAATTCAGTGGATCGCCAGCCCAATGGATGTATGGGAAATCCACTCTTATTCAAAGGGTTTCTCTTTTTCTTCTTTGGGGTTTTTTTTTATGTAACGTTATTATTTCTTTTTTTTTTTTTTTTTTTTTTTTTGTATATACAGAAAATTTGATAGCAGATGAGTTCTCGGCTGAGTTAGCTGAGGGAGTTGCATACGTAGCTGGTCATGATGAAGAGTCCAGACCTGTCCTGGTACTTCTCAACTCCCATTTTTTTTTCCTATGAGATTGTCTGCAATTTAACAGATATGAGATTCGTTTTATCTTCACTTCAATACTCCCCTCACGTGTAGGCAGAGCAAACTTATCACGTGACAAGAGGATCACGTGTAGGTTATAACCAAAACAATTAGCCGTTCTATGATATGCCTATATGCTTTCGATGTAAAGTTCATGTCACATAGTAAGCTGTTTATGCTGTGAATTTTATGTAACATATGATATTCATTGTCGTCTCTACGTTGAATTACTATCTAAAAATTTGATCAAAACTATCTGAGTTCATTAATATAACAAAGATTTCTCATTCTATTCCATTACTAATTGATTTTAAATTAAATACTCATTTAAAATTTAATTAAAAAAATTGACAATTTGTGTTATTTTTTCTTACAGGTTTTCAGGATCAAACAAGATTACCATAAGCTCCACTCTCAAAAACTGTGAGTATTTAACACAAATCGTTGTCTTCTTTTTCTTGTTAACTAACCAAAAACAAGTTCTGAATTTTGTTTGTTGTTTTTTTCTTTTTCATATTTTTAGGTTTACTCGTTTGCTGGTTTTTACATTGGAGGTTGCTATAGGAACCATGCCCAAAAACATTGAACAATTTGTTCTACTCTTCGACGCAAGTAAGTTTTCTCAATCCAAATGAATACAATACCCTTCCAGTATGCAATTAAAAACTCCGCAAAACTTTGAAAATCGAGTTTCTTTTGAATTTTGTGTCATTCGGTAAAGGGGGGGGGTGGGGAACCAAAGATAGGTAACCATGTCGAATCACCAGCAGGTTATGAGACAACCTCATATAATGTCTGGAGTGCCCCTCTAATGTCACACGATCTTTAATATTTTTAGGGGATTAAAGGGGTATTATTGGGAATTGGAGTTGTTTAACAAAATTATTCTTTCGTACAGATACAATTAGTCAGTTTCTCCCGGTGAAGACTAAGATTTCAAATATTAAATACAATTGTTCTTTTTTTGGTTCTTTAATTCCTAAAAATCATAACGAAAACCCAGAAGTACTGAGGCTATACTTTTTAAATCTTTTTATCTCATAATCCTGTGCAAAAGTCAGGTTTAATGTTTTTTTAATCACAAATTAGTAAAAAAATTGGGAGAAATTTGAATTTATTTTTTGTAACGGGAATTGGCTGATAATTTTGAGATTTTTTTTTTCCTTTTGGGACAGGTTTTTTCAGATCAGCATCGGCTTTTATGAACTTATTGCTGGCAGCACTGAAAATTGTGGCCGAGTACTACCCTGGACGACTTTACAAGGCCTTTGTCATCGACCCACCTTCCCTGTTTTCTTATCTTTGGAAGGTTTATTTCAAAACTCTGTCCTCTTCCTCGCTATTCCTTCACCTTGTTCATTGTTGCGTACACAAAAACTTGTTCATCTCTTGAAATAAAATATATGATATAGACCAACAAAATAGTCTAACACGGTTGAACCTCTGCAATGCTTAAGTCAAATCTTGTACACTTGTTTTCTCATGGTGGGTCCTTCTCTACCATCTCCATCATGGGATTGTTTTCAAATCATGTGATTATACAAAAGTTTCCAGCTCATTAAGTAAGATTCCACCATGTATTTGAAAAACTTCACAATTCTAGAATAGTTAGGTCCATGTCTATTGTAAAGTTATAAAATTTCAAAAATAATCATGTGATGAAAACGGTCGAATTTTCATGCGTGTTACTCGGTAATTATATCTTAATTTATCTCTCAAGTCATCTTATAAGATCTAATTAGTCCTTAATCATACTTTAATCCTTTTTTTAGTATTTTTACAAAATAAACCATAACTTCAAGATATAAAAGGGGTTTGGAAGGATAGAATTTAAATTTTAAATCTTTTTAACATCATTTCATAAAAATAATTATATGAATTTATCAGAGTGAATCTAAATTCATCCTACTCTTATACTTTGAGCTAGATGTTATGATTTAATATCGTGTTTATTGTTCGATGTTTTGCAGGGTGTTCGTCCATTTGTGGAGCTATCAACACTTATGACAGTGGTATCATCACTAGATTTTGAAGAATCACTAGAGTTTAACGACTTCGCATCATACCCAAGGGTCTCATCTCTGCGGTTTGACCCCTCGTCAATAAAATCAACGGCCAAGATCGGCTCATGTTCTTCCTCCAGGTTCTCCTTTACCGTATCACATCATTTTGACTCTCTCAAGCCTTGGTACCTCAGCTTGACTGACACGTCAGCATCCAAAGTTGGACCCACGAGCCCCTCACCCCTTGGCCCAGCTTTGATCTCCCCACTCAACGCCCGGTCCCTCTCGTTTGCATCACCGGCTATCAGGACATCACGTGGAAACATCAGCATGAGAAAGAGCTTATTCCCATCTACACCTCTACCACAGCGTAGCGAAGTGAGTGAGTCCACCAAATCCAATCATCCGCGAACCCCACGGCCATCTTTCCTCCAATCACCGGCAATGTTTTTCCGGCGAGATAGCCACGTCAACATCAAGATAGAAAAGTCCCGAGAAGCGTTCTTGCCATTTTTGAAATTCTACCGGAGGCCTTATGATGAGATGATTTACCGGTCAATGATGCGGCCCCCATTAGGTGGCCTAATCTCCATCGTAAAACGTCGCCACATGTCGGTATCTCAACGGTTCTAGACCAAAATAATAAAGTGAGAAAAACAAGTACATAGAGCTCCTATATTTACGTTGACTTCAAGTGTTTAAAGAACACTACTAAATTACTAATAATTCAATTAATTATTTGTTTACTTCATTTTCAATGTTGCTGGTTGAGTGATTAATAATTTAATCAACACGAGAAAGAGAAATTGAATTAATTGAAACAATTTATTGAAGGAGACAACGTGCGAGGTGGGATGTGAATTTTTGTGCAAAATTTGAACATTGTGGCCATTTTTTTTTAATTGAAGTCGGCGTTCTGAGTTTTTGGAGGAATAGCAAAGCGTGGGAAGAAGACACCGTGGTCGAAACGTTGAACATTGCATTGGAAATCATTGCACCAAAGGGTTGAAAAGAAATAATATATGTTGTTTTGCAAATGTTTTAATATTTGATGATTGATTTTAGTATATTATTTGTTTCAAGTTTTGGGAAGGTGGAGAATCTATGACTTATTTGAGTTGGATTTTGGTTTCGAGATAAATAAGGTAAAAAAAGGAAACATATGAGTTTAAGTCTTATTTGTTTATTATTATGCATTGGTTTCAATGTTGCAAATATGTGTCGATTGTACGTTCTTGTAGGAAGTCAAACTGATCAAGACAAAGAAATTCTGATTCTTTAGTAGTAGTATGTAAGAAAAGAAAATCAAGTAGAGTTCTTGGCTATGGGAAATGTAAAAATAGAAATGAAAAAAGAAAAGTAAGAAGAGGTGGGAGTTTTGTCGTTTCAGAGATGTTTAGGAGTCAAAGGTCATTTTATTTTTGGCATTCTACTGCTACTACAGTATCAGTTGTGAACAATTTCGGGTGGTTTGGGAGGTAAAAATTAGGGTGAGAAATGGGTTATGATAATGATGTCAACTACGATGAGAATTATTGTGATGGCAGTCATGCAAACTTTGAACAACTACAAAATAAGAGAAGGAATAAAAATAAATTATGTTTGCACCAGTAAGAAAATATATATATATATATATAGTTTTAAATAACTTTAAAAGAAATTCTTGATCTTCGTTTAAATTTATTCTTTCACGATTAAAAAGATATATATATATATATATATATATATATATATATAAACAGGAGATAAGATAAAAATATCTTACTTTGAAGCTAAGTCAAAATTTTTAATTTTCGTCTTTTATATTATGTTTAATATCTTATTTTGAAGTTCAGTCAAAATTTTCAGTTTTTGCCTTTTATATTATGTTTATTTATATAGCATTTATTATTCAGGTAATATTTACTAAATTAATTGATTACTTGTTCTAAACATGATTGTAAGTTTAATTATTTTTATGAATTGATTTTATTTTCTTAATTTGATTTTTATTTTAATATATGTATAAAAATTGAATTTAAATTTATATTTTCTTTTGATATTTGATTTGAGTTAGATTCTATATCAAATAACTATATCATTTATGATTTAATATATTAATTTGGATTTTTGTGGATGCCACTGGTTTAGGCACTGTAATAAATACTGGCAATACTAGCCTTGTCGACACTCATTTTGCTTCACTTTTAGTCACAAAACAGCCTTATTTTGTCAAATCCTACAATGTTGGAAGTGTTTTCTGTCCCAAACTCTTGGATTTGGTTCGATTTTTTCTTTTATGGAATCTAATTGTTCAGTCTAGCTTAAGATCTAAGCTACACAAATCTAGTTATTTGAAAACGAAAATACTTTTAAGTGGCCAATAAAATTGTTTACGAGTCACGTTAGTTGACCTAAGTTGACCTTTTAATTTTTTTTTCTAGACTCAATTTGGGTCTCAGTCAAATTTGAAAACTAGTTTTATTATTAA
Source organism: Adansonia grandidieri (assembly GCA_038382065.1). Classification (NCBI taxonomy): domain Eukaryota; kingdom Viridiplantae; phylum Streptophyta; class Magnoliopsida; order Malvales; family Malvaceae; genus Adansonia; species Adansonia grandidieri. Next base: position 16,685,746 of record JBBYHK010000012.1, read on the forward strand.
TTTAAAATAAATTAAAATATTTAAAAAATAATTTTATATTAATATTTATATGATTATAATTAAATTTATTCTTAATTTTGTAATTTAAGCTTTTGCTAATTGTTTTTGTTTGTGCAAATTGATTGAATTAAAAGAACTGGAAAAGCCCAAATCATTAAGCGGTCCATATGGTTGAGCTTAGGTTCACCTCAACTTAAAATATTTATAGTGGGTATAGCTCATGAACGGTATAGGACTTGAACTAAAGTAGACTCTTTAATAAGAAGGCCTAAATTTAATTGTAATTGGCTATGTCCCATCTCCAATCCACAAAAACCCTAGTATTACAAATAGCTAGTAGATGTAATTTGTTCTATTGATAGCGACCGTACTGAATTTGGTAAAAGGAGAGGAAGAGCGTGCTCACTCTACCAGGATTCTTTAATAATCCCAATGGTAATCAATCTAATAGTCATAGCTTCAAACACTGGTACATTTTAATTTCTATTATATTATTTTATTACATTTTTATGTGTTCATGTTTTAGTTCTTAATTTATTAATACAATAAATCAAAAAGCTTTACTATTTGAAATATATTAAACATTTCAAAAATAATTTTTATTAATATTTATATATTTATAATTAAATATATATAAAAAAATTATTTTTTATTGTTTAAACAAAAATTTGGCTCGGGTAAATCTAGATTACTAAAATCCTATCTTATGTTTGATCCAGTTTGAGTTAGATTTGTCAGACTTAGTGGATAGTTCAACCTTTGAATAAGTCTATGACTGCCTATAGCTCAAATATTGTTAAATCTAGCAACAAGAGGATCGGATAAACGTGTTGATTTTGACTCGAACCCAAAAGACCTGACCAATTTGGATGATCTGAATACAAATAAACTAAGTGTCAAACCTAATTAATTTGAATAAAAAATAATCTGAATCCAAAATGACTTAGACTTAAAATGACCCCAAACCTGAACATGACTCGAAAAATTTAAGGCTTGAATTAACTTGACCTGACTTGATCTAAAATTAAATTGAATTGCCCAATTGAAGTGTCTCACGATTGCTTGAGGAAGAATAAAATTATATGAAGTAAAATAACAATGAAAATTAGGAATGATAATGCATATCATACGTGTGTGTATATAAAAAATATAATAGGGTACATGCTAACTATGTAAATTTTACATATATGGATGTCTACATGGGTAACTTATTTTTATAACACCTAGGTCAAATAATAAATTATTTATTATTTTAAAATTATAAGATTACATTTGTCAAATCTTTTAAATTTAGTAATTTAACTAGAATTTTTTTAAAAGATTATCTATATGTGATTAGTTATGAATTTTTAAAAATTGTTCTTATCTTAAGATTAAACTATAATAAAAATTTTAAACATTAAATGTTAATCTTATTTGATTTAGATTTTGTTGTAAAAAATTTTATAAATGTTAATCCTATTTGATTTGGATGAAATTAAACTTTAAAAAGTTAATCTTATTTGATTTAGGTATTATTAGTCATATGGAGGTATCTTTTTTAAATTTAAAAAATAAAAAAGATATTTTTAATTTCATAAACTTTCCAATAATTATCTTTTGTTTTTTAAAATTCATAAACACATTTATCAATTTGAAAATTAATGGCATATATGTTAAGTAGGTTTTTTTTTTTTTTAATTTTCAATTGGATCTGAATGGTATATTATTACTTTGATTATTTTTTATAAAAATAATAATTACTTTTAATTCATTCTTTTTCATTTATTAATTTTCCCTTATTTTGTTTAAAAATTTTGAATGCTATTACAGAAGTGGATATATTGAGTACTTAATCTAATTCTTTATTAATTGAATTTAGTGTTGCCTAACATGAACAAGGAGATGAAAATTTTGACAGAAAACTTCAAACCGATGATTGCGATAGTGGAAACATTGCCTTTTGTTGCCATGGTGAACCCAATGAATTTCAGAAGAGAGAAGAAGATGTTGAAGAAGTAATAAAAAAGGAGTACAGTTTATGATTGTAATAGTGGAACCATAGCCTCTTATTCTCACGTGCCCAACCAGAATGAAGCTAGAAATTAATGATGAGTTTATCGGTGACAAAGAGGCTTACAAGAAAGGTGTATTGGCTCGACATTGCAAAAAACATTATGAAACATATCAAGCAACATTTAATAAAAAAAAAGAAGAAGATGTTTTTAATATTTAGTGAAAGTTGTTAATCTATTATTTTGATTAATTCAAAGATTACATTCATTTACTTCACAAAGAAAAATGTTATGTGCCTTAATTTGTAAATAATTGTATGGCGTGAATAAATAGTGAATCAAAATGAGTTAAATATATAGTGTTTTTGTTTCTTAAAAGAATACTTGTTAATTGAAAGATTTTGTATTTATGTTCCCATTTTTTGTACTTTGGATATTTAAAAGTTGCAAAAATGCAAAAGCAAATAATGGATAATATGCAAAATGGTATAATAAAATGAATAAAAGTGACCAATTTCATCCTAATTTTTTTTTTTTTTTTGTAAAAATATAAAATTTTTCATTATGTTATAAAATATTAAACATATTTTAAATTGTATAGAAATGCAATTTTTGCTATTGTCAATAACCAAATGATTGCTTAACTTTTCTTTGACTTTCCTTAAATCAATTCTCTATTATACTTACATTGAGGTTCTAAAATTTATGGGCTACCATGTGATACACATCTTTTTGGGTTATCTTATAAGTTGGACATTGAGTATGGTTACTAACTCATTGATATAAGTATGCAAAAAATACAGCTTTTTAAGCTATGAGACGATTTTTCTTCATGCTCCATACATAATTTTTGAACATTTGGATAAATAAATGTGTGAACAATATAATTTCTATCTGTGCATTTAATAAGTAAACTTAATTTGCGCATTGCATGGGTAAAAAAACTAGTTCTAATATCAAATACCTTCATACTACTCAAGTCAACTTGTAAAATAATAATATTTAACATTAAAGTTTTGTTTTACATATTATTTTATTTATGAATATTAATATAGTACTTATTAAGTTAATTTATTAATTTTTTGAAAAAAAATAATTCATTAATGTTTCTAAATATGCTTTTATGTTTAATTTATTTTCCATGAGTTAACTTTAAATATTTTAATTTATGTTTCATTAATAATACGTATAAAATTTGATTTTAAATTTATTTTTATTTTGAATTTTAGTATTTGAGTTAGATTTTATAATAAAAGTTGTGTTATTTATGATTTAATATGTTAAATTTAGTAATTTAATTTCGGATTTTATTTATTAAATTTTGATGGATTTGAATAAATATTAATAGTTGGATTTTAATGGTTATATTTTGGGTACTTCAAATTGCTGCCATTTCTAATGATAGTTTTTTTTTTTCCATAGCTATTATTTTCATTTTTATTATATAATTTTTAATTAATGTCAAGCACTAAATATTCTTGATGCTACTTTCTTTTGTAATTTTCATTATTATTCTAATTGGAGCCAGCTAACAATAAACCAGTGAAAAGACAAATGAAAAAAAATACAACATTTTCAAACAAGAAAAAACTTGAAATTTGTGTAAAGGTTTGCATCGTTTCTCATAGTAAAAATTCTGAACTTAAAAACGGAACTGGAGACCGTCCCAGGAAGTAGGCAACCAATCTAACTTGAAAACTTTGAACTTAAAAAAGGGTAAAGAACTTTCGTCCCCAGTGTTTCATAAATTACTAAATCCTCAGGGTTACACGTGCGAAAAAATTTACCAGCATTCCTTCTCTTTAGTAGGCTATGATGAAGCCCATTCGTGCTATGGGTCTTAACAATCTAGCGAAAATAGTAGCCCATTAAAATTATGAGATAAATTAAAGAAAAAGTCATTTTCTTTTGGTCATTCATGGTATCCCCAATAATTTGAAGCTTCTTGTTGAGCAGGACAGAGTTATTAGAGAAGGTAACTCTATTCCTCCACTTCTAAATCAGCCATAGTGTGTTAGGAAAGAGACTCACCCAATTTCAATCGCCAACCATAATGGACTTATAATCTTTTGGATTAAGTTGGAACCATTCCGCAAGATTACCATTCCAATTGGCTTGCTTTTCATGAACCATATGGATTTTACACTTGGGCAATCCCTTAGAATGTGAAGTGTTATTTCAAGGGGATTCCTACGAGATTTACAACTTGTGTCATCAGTGAGGTTTCTAACCTTCCTATCGACATTGCAAAAGATCCTATCATTTAGGACAAGGCATAAGAAGGTTTGCATTTTTGGTTGAACATTAACTTCTAAATAAGCTTGGAGCTGGTAGAATTATTTGCTTCGTCTTCAGAGATACTATGGTAAGCAAACTTTGTTGTGAACGTGCTTGATGGCAAAGGTCCCTATATTCTTTTATCTAGCAAGATGACAAAAAGTTTGACTAGTATACAAACTATGCTATTAACAATTTCTTGAGGAAGATAATCTCTCAACTTTTCTTCATCCCATCCCATTTCATTGATGAATTCATTAATAGTAAGCTTTCCTATGTCTTCATTCAAGGTTGTGGGCACCAACTCAGCAACAGTATACTCATTGTTGCACCATTTGTCATGCTTGAAACTTACTTTTCTTCCATCTCCAATTCCCCATTTGAGCCCATTTTCAAGGATAAATTTTCCTCCTATAATGCTCTGCCAAGTGTAAGTATTATTCCTTACTTTGCAAAAGGAGTAAAGTTCTCTATTTTTGAGGTAGTTAGCCCTCAGGACTTGTTTCCACAAATCATCATCATTTTCTAGAAGTCTTCAATCCATCTTGCCAAGGAAAGCAAATTAACATCTCTAGATTTTTTTTAATCCCAAGCATCCTCTTCTTTTAGGTTTACAAGCGATCTCCCAATTCATTAAGTGGATTATTCTTTTGTTAATTAAACTACCTCATAAAAAGTTTTTATTGAGTTTATTAATTTATCGCACATAAAAAGTGAAACGTTGGTAGTTTGCATCCTGTAATTTGGGACAGGAGCAGATACAGTTCGATAAGAATAGTTTTGCCAGTAAGAGAAAGAGTTGGCTAGTCTTCTAGCTTGGAAGTCTAGTCTGTACTTTCTCAACTAAATGCTAGATGTCTTTTAGTTAACCATTTTGTGGAGAAACAGGACACCAAGATACTTACCTAGATTATTAGTTTTAGGTATGTTACAAAACCTAAAAAGATCTCTATCCAGTCTTTCCAAAGTATTCCTCGCTATAAACATCTTGGATTTGGCAAAGCTAACTGTGTGTCTTGACCAAAGTATAAAATCTTCCAATGTCTCTAGCACAACCTTGACTTGGTCAATCGATGTTTAGAAGAAGAAAGCAAGGTCATTAGCAAAGAAAATAAAAGAGATTCTTGGCCCACCTCCTGATGCTTTAGAAGTCTTCCACTTCATGGAAGCCATTTTATTTTGTATAAGATTAGATAATTTCTCTATCCTAGGGATAAATAGGTAAGGCAAGAGAAGGTCCTTTTGTTTTAACCCTTTAGACAGAAAAATATCTTTAGATTTTTCTCCATTCCACAACAATTAGGAAGCGATAGATTTACAGCTCCTCACAAATGCAAGGAAAGAACTATTAAGTTCAATTTTGTAAGTATTTTTTTAAAAAAATTCCAATTCATTTTGTTATAGGCTTTTTCCATATCAATTTTCCAAGCCAGAGCACCCAATTTTCCTTTCATCTTTCTAAGAAAGTGGATCATCTCTTAGGCAATGACAATATTATCAACAATTTGTCTTCCAAGCATAAAACTACTTTGAGCAGGGGAGATATGGCTAGGGAGTCCCTTTCAGATTCTATTAATAAGAATCTTAGTGATTAGTTTGTATACAACATTGCATAAACTTATGGGAAGAAGCTGATTAATATTATTAGGCTATCAATTTTGGGGATCAATGTAATAAGGGTTTTATTAAGGTCATAGGGAACCCCATCTTTCATGAAAGTCTTCTTTACCATCCTTATGATCAACATCCTAATTTTTTGAAAGAAGCAAGTTTGAAAACCATCTGGCCCCGGGCCTTTGCAGGGCCCTATATGAAACATTGCACTTTTGATTTCCTTATCAATAACTACCCTATGAAGCCCTTTAATCTCAATAGGATCAAGACTTGGGAAGGTAGTCAATATCACAAGTTTTAACGCTTTCTATACCTGGATTAGAATAAAGATTTTTTAAAATGAAAAGCAACATGGTGTTTGAGGCTTACCTTATCTCTGATCCATTTACCATCACTATCTTTCAAGGTAGCACTTTTATTCTTAATACGATGAATGAGTGCAAGAGTGTGGAAGTACGCAGTGTTCTTATCTCCAAATTAAAACCATTTTGCATGTGATTTTTGAAACCAAAGCAACTCTTTTCTAATCAAAATTTAAGACTACTCTCATTAAAGTTTCTTTTCAATCTCCAAGAGAAAGTGTATTGGGTTGTTTTCCAAGCTTTTTGAGTGCCCATAATTCTGGCTAATAATTTCCTTTTTTATTTAAAGATATTCCCAAAGGCATTCTTATTCTATTCATAAAATGAACTTGCCAAAGATGCTAGCTTAGCGACAATGCTGGCATGATTGGATCCCTAAAACATTTTTATGAAACTAGAAAACTTATCATGTGTCATCTAGGTAGCTTCAAATCTAAAAGCTCTAAGAGTTGGAGTTAGAGTTTGGATTCTCTTAACGTCTAAAAGAAAAGGATAATGGTTTTACTTCACTTGAGGAAGGTGGTAGACAACAGCTTTTATGAAGAAAATTTTTAAATTTTCCCAATGGCATTACAAAGCACTTTGTTAATAAGTTCCCAAATTGTTGCTTGTCCATGGCTAGCCTTTCTTTAAGTGTATTTCAAGCCAATAAATCCTAATTCAATCAAGTTAAAATGATTAGTAGCCTCTTGTTGCATCTATTAATATTAGAGTTTAGGAAATCACCTTTAATTGTCCATGGCATATCTTGTCTTTGATTCCGATCTTTTAAGTAGTTCTATAACTCTCCTTTGGCACAGGGGAAGGGCTTCTGTAAATTGTAGACAATTTCCACTCTTTGTCATTGTGTTTCACCAAAACTATAATGGATTAAAAAAAGCTTTCTTTTATCATCACATCCACCTCTTGGTTATTCTAAAGTAGCCATATGCCTCATGAGAAGACAAGCCCCTTAATAATTTTCTACTAGGGCAAGCTAATACGTCTAATGATACTCTTTACTTTTGAATTCTAGATTTTGGTTTCCATGATACCTACAATAGAAGGCCAGTGTAGTCTAATTCAATATCTTATGGTTCACAAGAAATTTGCACTACCTGTTCCTTTAACATTGAAAAAAAAACCTTCCTTTTCTAGTTTAAAATATATGGGGGATCAGTCATTATGTCCATAAACCCCTTCTATTGTGTCATTGCCATTACTCAGGTTATTACTTGATGCATTATCACATATGTTTCTATTTACTAGCTAGAGTGATAGTAGATTCAAGATGCATTTCAACGTCCATCACTTCACAATCCATAAAATAAAGGTAACTTCAATTAGTTAAACCTTAGGCTTATCAGCATTGTTAAATAGATTCTACGAAATAGCAATGTTGCACAACTCACTTGGATCTGGGGGTGTTGTCAGATTTCCGCTCAAGTGCATGTATCGCAACAAGTAAATAATGATGAAGTAGAGCATCGTTTCCATGAGGAATTGAACTAAATTTGCTAACTACTAAAATTAAAATAGTTTAACCTTATATAAACAACTAACTAAAAGATTGTTAAACAAAATTTAAACGAAACTAAAATTAAATAAATTAACAAAGCAAATTAAATTGGGTTTACTTAATCAATGAGAAAGCCGTAGATTACAATTTCCCTCAACATTTCATTTAAACCTGTTTTACCCTTTTAACTTAACTAATGATAACGAGTTCTTAACCTAGAGTTATAATTTATTTATAAGTATCTTCCAGTGGCCTCATAAAAATATCTTTCTTAACCAATTTACTATATTCCTATGCAAAATGATTTAAAAGAAACTATTAAGCTTAGACTTTAACTTGGTTTCATATAACATGCTTATATATTCCTATCTCACATGCAGATCAATTTATCCTAATAAATGAATATGAAACATATGTCATTCAATTCTGGTCTAAACAAAAAATTCCCTTTTCCAAGTTCATTAAGATTACTAATGCAATCAAATTAGTGGCCAATCAACTTGAAGCATTAAAAACAAGATTGGACAAATAACTCAATTATCATTAAATCAAGACAAAAGGTTCATCTAATTCAAATTACATGTTAAGTTCTATTTTTATCCCTAGAAAATAAATTTAGTTCATATTGATTAAAAAAACATAAAAAACTAGAGTTTCACCATCATAAATAAAGATAAAAAGATCAAGGGAAAGAGAAAACTAAAAGTTGCTGGGTCTTAGTCTTCAATTTCTTCAATCCTTCTCCAATTACAAGATCTTGGTGGTTGTTATCCTCTTCAAAAAACTAAAGAAAAGTAAAAGCTATAGAGAATCTGGAGATATCTCTAAGTCTAATCCTAAGAGTCTTATATATAGGGAAAACCCTATAGAAAAACTTGGAAAACAAAGCTTGAATTATTATTTTTGGAAACTACCAAACTTAATCACTTTGCTTAATTGAGTCCACTTTACTTCTTAATTGAGTTGTTATGCTTTTGGAAATTCCTTCAGGTTTTGATCTACAAAATATAAAAAGCATTTAAATAACAAAGTAATTTAAATATAAGAAAATTAAATAATGCTAAATTAAAAACTATTAAAAATAAATAATATCTAATTAAAAATCTTTAAGACCTAGCTAAACATAGCGAGACTAAGTAACTCTATTACATAGAGTTATCAAGGGTTTTGGGGTAAGCGATATTATCCACGTGAAAGGGTAGATTATAAGGGTTAGTGGAGATATGATTAAGGAATGGATCTAGGTAATAGTTGTGAGGAGATAAAAGGTGATAGGCATGGAGATTGGGTTGGTTATAAGTATAATCTTTCTTGACGGAGTCTTTTAGAGGGGTTTTAAAAAACTAGTAACAACTTTTAAGTCAAATTGGTTGAGTAAAGGTGGAATTGGCAAGCAAGCTAATTCTAGGGATGGTCACTAGCCTTAGAGGTAGAAACATTTATAATCTATTGTAAGCCATTAACTATGGCTTTTTCTTTAGCAGGCTTTGGTGGGACTATTGGCTTTAAGAATGTTTGGCTTTGTTTTTTTTGAAAGGTTAGAACTAAAGTTCTTCTTGCTAATATTGTTACCCGCCATAATTCATCCTTAATAATGAAAAATATAGAACCATTACCTTCGTTAGATTCTTTCTTCAACCTTTGTGTCCTTTTACTCTTACCCTCAGGCTTTTTCCTTTCAACCACCATCTAAAGTCCATATGGTGACTTAAAACATTCATCATTCTTTTTAGACTTTGCTGGGCAAGTATTCGTGGTAGACTTTGTTGGTATAGACTCTTTCTTAATGTAGGTTTTGGTAATTTTGGGTAGGAATATGCTCTTTTCTAGTGCCTATAGCTCCCACGATCAAAATAGATATTTTTTAGCCTTTCGTACTCTGCTTTTTACCAATGTGGTCTAACAATGACTCCTCTTAGTAGGTTTTGTTAGATCAATCTTAACACAAATCCTAGCAAACTTTTCTTTAGTTTTTTTTTTTATGGTCTTGTCTATCTTAAGTGTTTTTCCTATTAAATTTCCTACTCTATTGAAGATTTACCTGTTGAAAAATTCCATTGGAAGCCTTAGCAATTGAACTTAAACAACTATTGATAAGATTTCCTTTTTAAATGGCTTGAACATAGGTTAGACTCTGTTGGTACAGACCCTTTCCTAATGTAGGTTTTGGTAATTTTGGGGAAGAATATGCTCTTTTCCAGTGCCTATAGCTCCCACGGTCAAAATAGATATTTTCTAGCCTTTTGTACTCTGTTTTTGACCAATGTGGTCTAACAATGACTCCTCTTAGTAGGTTTTGTTAGATCAATCTCAACACAAATCCTAGCAAACCTTTCTTTGGATTTTTTCTATGGTCTTATCTATCTTGATTGTTTTTCCTATTAAATTTCCCACTCTATTGAAGATTTATCGGTTGAAAAATTCCATTGGAAGCCTTGGCAGTTGAACTTAAACAACAATTGATAAGATTTCCTTTTCAAATGGCTAGAACATGGGTTACCATTTGTGAATTGTGAGATAGTGACCTCCCACTACCCAAGGTCCATCAGTGAGTATGGTGGATAATCTTCTGGGTTAAACACTTTCACTAAATAATATTCATTACCTAAATCAACCAGGGTGAAATAAGCTTCCAGATCTGATTTAGTCTAGTTGCCAAGAAGTTGAATCCAAAAGATTTCCCTAAGATTTTGACAATTAGTGTTTTGCACCAAGACCCACATGCATTATGGTACTCTTTTTTAGGTATTTTCAAGTTCAACCATAAGTTGGCATCAGTCCCTTACCTTGATAGTTTCGCATTTAGCTTTTCTATGTTCTCTAGCACTTTTTTTCATAATGTTACAGGTGTGGCATCACCTTGTAAAAGTGCAAATTTGAATGAGCAACCATTTTCTACATTGAGTGAGTTACTCTCCAAACTCCCATATTCTATCTCAATTGGCTTTTCTTGAAGGTTTTAACATTTTTTTGGTTATCAGTGAATGGTGCCTAGTGTTTCCAAATTTGTCCTTTGATAGTAGGGGATAAGGTTATATGCAAGGTAGCTGTTGTTTTTCTTTTCTTTTCTTTTTCCTTTTTCAAACTTAACCTACTTACTCTCTAGAGTTCCACATTTTCCTTTATTCTTACTATTAGCGTTGGCTGCATTGGAAAAAAATTAAACATTGATGGTAGCTAAGATCAAACTAAGAATGTTGTTGTTGTTCGAGGTATTATTAGAGATTCAAATGGTAATAGGATTGCTAGATAGCTGCCAATTTGGTGATTGTAGCGTTGATTTGGATGAATTTTGCACGATTAAATGGAATTAATTTTTTGGAAATAGAATATGATTCCATGAATTCTCTCTTGGCTATCAATAATGGAGTGTCCTTCTGACCACCCTTTGTTTAGCCTAGATTTTGCTATTAAAGAAATTTTAGGAAAAGATTGGTAGCGGACAATCAAACACATTCATAAATAAAGGAATATGGTTGTTGACCTTATTGCTAAATGGAGTCGCTCACAAGAAAAGGACTTTACATTCTTCAAAGGTCACCATTTGGCCTTCCTTTTATTTTAATTGTTGATATGCTTGGTGTTTATGATCCTTATTTTATGTCTTAATTTTTGTTTTGGTCTTTAATCTTCCTAAGTACCCAAAAGAGAATTTATTACTTTTTACCTAAACCGAAAGGTTGAGAAAGACATAGGGGTTACTATATGCAGAAAAAAATAAAGGCCAATAAAGACTTATAAAACTGAATTAAGTAATTTCCAATTTTATAATCAATGTTTCAATTTGGCTGTTGAGATTGAATTGGCAAAAAAAAAAGTGAAGCTTTTGCCATCTACTTATTACACGTTAAACTAGAATTGTTAGAGGGCTAAGTCAGATTCGAACCAAAGCTAGGCAGAATACTAACACATTTAGTTTTAACCAAACTTAACTCAAAATATGAATAGCCTTATTTGACCAAGCCTGGTTTGACTTGCCAAAAAGGAGCTCAGCTAGGCTTAACTTGTCCAATGGGAAAATGAAGTCAAGTAGCCTATAATCTAAAAAAAAAAAAAATCGAGATAGAGGTTGGCGGCTTTAGATTTAATGGCGTAACCCTAAAACTCTAAAACACCCTATAACTTTAAAAATATTATTGACATAATTAGAAAATAATTAGGTTGGACCATTGTTCCAAGATAGACATAATAACCTTACAACTCTAAAAGCTAGCTTCCAACTAAAAAAGAAACTAGCATTATAAAATTATAGTTTTTTATAAAATTAAAAAAATTATTACCATTATTATATAAATATTTGTTGTATAAATGTGCATTGTTCCAAGACAGACATAATAACCTTACAACTCTAAAAGCTAGCTTCTAGCTAAAAAAAAACTAGCATTATAAAATTATAGTTTTTTTATAAAATTAAAAAATTAAAACCATTATTATATAAATATTTGCTGTATGAATGTGTATTGTTTGGGCCATGCTTAAGCTTAAAATGCTTTGCCCAAGTCCTGACCTGTTTAAAACGTGAGCTTTTTTCACCTAGACCCATTTTCTAGTCCTAATATTTTTATTTAAGCTTTCTTAAATATTAGGCAGCCTTTTAAGTTTAAATAGCTAGCCTAGTCCTTGAACTAATCTACTATGTTTTACTCATTAAAAAAAAAAATCAAACTTGAAAGTAGTTGGTGAATTGAAAACCCTTTTATCTTGTTATGATAAATGCCACATAGATATACCTCTCTTAAGTCATGATAAAGAGAACCAAAATTTCTCCTAACTTCTTCAATCCTGCGGTTCATATTGAACAATTCAAAGATGTAAACCTCTATATTCATTTTTTTGGTTTTCTCCTTATGATATTTATACTTTTCATTTTTTTTTCTAAAATATCTATCTATGACATTTATGATCGATGCATATTCGGACTAACATGATTCTTCAAATATGTGAAAAAACTTAAAAAGATTGAGTACACCCTGTATATTGGAATTAATAATAGCCACAAGGAGCATATGCCAACACAAATACCATATAGGTCCATGTTAATCAAACATAATGATTAACTTGTCTAGACACCTAGTTTCATCTTGGGCCATTCTTATGCATCTTAATATGCCCAACATCAAGGGCCAAATGGTTATTTCGGTGGGGGTTGATCCCTTGATGCAAATTAGACATTGTAGGAAAGTTATTTCCTTTTATTATGAAATTACTTGCCATTGTTGGAAAGTTACTTGCCTCTATTTGAAAATTACTTGCCAACAGAAATCGATCCCTTCTGTATTTGGGCATTTTAGGACTTAATTTTTCATATTTTGATGATTGCTTAAATCCTAGATATCCTAACAGTTGAAAAAATGCATCCCAATGTTCAAAAAACAAACTGGATAAAAAGTCGATGTTTAAAAAAATTAATTTCTTATTTTCTTTCCATGAAATTATGGAATTCTTTCTTTTATAACATATAGTGTGCTTAATTAATTGTTGTTTTTGGATTTATAGTTAGACATTTGCATGAGTTGTATTAATACCTATATGGCATTTACATCTACACATTTTTTGAAAAAATAGAAAATTATGGAGGAAAAGTTCATATCAGCATTTATGCCATGAGGTATAAAATGTTGAATAAATTTGTTCATTTATTTTAATTGGACCTTTGAATTTTTTCCTTGAGATTTTTCTTTAACCTTTTTCCAAGTAGAGGATTCTAGTTTTTTCCATTTATAGATTTTCAATTAGGATTGTACAAACCTTTTTTGATTAAATTCTCAAGCATGAAATTTTTCGTTAAATATTTTTAATTTAAGATATTTAGTTAGACATTTTGAATTTAGTTTTTTATTTAACTTTAAATTCATTTGAAACTTTTCTTTAATTTCTCCAAACATGGAATTTCCTTTTTCCATAGGTTTTTTCACAAAGGCTTTTGAAGCATGGAATTTTATTTTTTTTCCTCATGGATTTCTTTTCCTCCCCTATAGGGAGGCCTTCCTCCTTTGAAGTCTTTTTAATTTGGCTATTTCTAAATTTTTTTAAGAAAGATTTTTTTAAGTTATTTACAAGGTACTTTGCTTAAATTTTTAATTTTTCATGTCTTTCTTCTTCTTTTTTTTTTTTCATCTCATTCATTTCATTTTTTTCAAGTGAGAGCTTTATCATCAAAATCAATTTGGTGACTAATTTGTGAATGTAACGTAAATGCCAAGGGTTAAGGCCAAAGTTTAAAGCAATGACCAAGCCTCTTAATTTGTCTTTTGATATTTTATTTAATTCTTATGGAATTCAACTTGCTTGTTGTTAGTCATTCCTGCTTGATATGTGGTAGTATTAGGCTTATAGGTTTCATGTATGCATTTCAGTCCAAGTTTTCATGATTGTTCTTGTTTTCTTATGTGAAATAATGGTGGATTTGGTTGAGTTGATAATTTTGAGCCTACATGAATATATTTAGTAGCATAAATTTAAATTTTAAGGCCATGCATGTCTTGACTTTTAACATGAAAATATTTTAAAGGGTTTTGGGGGTTGGTCGAAAGTCTTAGTGCCTTAGTAAAAATTTTCAATTTTTTTAGTGCCAATACAAGCTTGGCCAAATGGTAGTGAGCTTTCTAGTATTTTCTCTTTTGACGTTAAGGCCATTAACAATATTTTTACAATGATTAAAATTTTTAGGGGTTTAATAATAATTTTACCATAATTTTAGGTCCATTTTGTGTGATTTTTAGGCTTAGCTGATTACAAAGGTGTTTTTGCAATAATTGATTTTTTTTTCTAGGTCCATTCCATACTTGGTTGAAAACCCAAAGATCAATTTGCAATTTATTATAATTGATTTCATGCATTTTAGGCCATTTGGTAGTTTCATTGAACCTTAGGGGATAGTTTATAGTTATCCCATAATTTTTTAAATTCAATTTCAAGGCTGTTCATGCTTTGTTGAAGCATGAAGGGAGTTTGTGCAAATTCTCCATAAGTTTTTAAGTACATTTAAGGACATTTCATGCATTTACAGATCATTTAAGGACCATTTTGCAAATTTTAAAAATTTAAGGACTTTTTAGCAAACCTTATTTAGGTAATTTTTAAGCATAAGGTCACCCACTTTGGATAATTACATCATTTGGGTGCATTTCATGTATTTGCATATCATGTAGAGGTCATTTTTAAAAGTTTAAAGCCTTTGGGCAATTTCCACATTGAGGGTCATTTAGGCCAATTTTGAGCATAATATTACCCATCTAGGGTAATTATGTCAATTGGACCAAAACCAAGTCATTAAGCTTCAGTTTATACCTTTTATCAAGACTAGGTCTTAGCTAGTTTCGCACTTTTTGCCAAAACTGAGCCTACTAGACTTAGTTCATACCTTTTGTTGAGGCTAATTCTTAGTTCGTTTAGGTTTTATACCTTTTATCAAAATCGAATCCATTAGGCTTAGGTTTTTACCTTTTATTGAGAATGGGTTTTAAATAGTTTAGGTTTCATACAGTCCATCAAAATAAAGTCCCTTAGGTTTAGATGTATACCTTTTGTCAAGACCAAGCCTTAGTTTAGTTTAGATTTTATACCTTTCATCGAAACTGAGTTATTAGGATTAGTTACGTCTTTGCTATCAAAATTGGGTCTTAGGTCTTTTTTTATTTATGAGATTTTATTGAGCCAAGTTTTTATTAAATAAAATTTATGTCTTCAAAACCAGGCAATGTCATGAGTTAAAATAGTCGATAGATTTCTCTTAGTACATGGGAAGTTTTATCGATTATTTTAATAACCAGATATCCTTTTAAAAAAATGAATTAGAATTTTTCAATTTTCGAGAAATAAAGCTTTTATATTCCTTCCGTTTCTCTAATGCAGTATGAATGATATTTTAATTTTCAAAACAATAAAAACTCAATTTACTCATAAACAGTACAATGATGCTAGAATAGGAAAATTTTGAAATATAAGAATTTTAATTAAAACCAGTAATCAAAACCAATTAAAATCGAAATTTAGGATAACACATAATTAATAAGTACCAATTTACTCTATGCATAACTAACCCTCCAACCATTTTATATGATCTTTTATTAATATGTAGACCTCGAAGTTTCTTTTTGAGGGTTTTGTAACCCTTAAAGATGAACTCTAGTTTTACATAGCCAAAATGGATTGATGGTAACTCTAAGTAAACTGTTTATTTGAATGGCCATTTAGGGTTAGTTGGGTGTGCAATTCAAGCTTTTTTATTAAAATAATATAAAATTTTTTATCTACGTAAATAAGCCATTTTTAGATTATTTATTGAAATAGGCCAATTTTGAAATGACGATTTCTCAATTGTAAAATTTAGTTGAGAAATCACTAAATCAAATGGCGATTTCTCAACTTGTTATAAGAAATTGACAAATGAAATTGTGATTTCTCATCAACTGCAAATGTAGCCAAAGCAATATGATATGGCGATATTTTTTTTGTTTTTTTATACCGCATTGAGAAATCATCAAATCATGTGACGATTTCGCATTTCATGCCACAGTTTATAAGTTTTAGGTTTTATTTATGTTTGAAAGGACGTGACTAATGTATGAAAATTATTTGTTTGAAATAAAATAAGTTGATAAGACTAATGCAAGATGATCAGATTTTTTCTGATATGAAATAAATTAATAAGACTAATGTTTGGGAATCAGATTCTTTCTGATATGAAATAAATTGATGAGACTTTTGCACACAATCAGATTTCTTCTGATATAAAATAAGTTGATAAGACTAATACATGCAATCAGATTTCTTCTGATATAAAATAAGTTGATAAGACTAATGTATGGGAATCAGATTCTTTCTGATATGAAATAAGTTGATGAGACTAATGCATGAGAAATGTGATTTTGCTGATACGAAAAAAGTTGATGAGACCAATGCATAAAAATCAGATTCCTTCTGATATGAAATAAGTTGATGAAACTAATGCATGGGAATCAGATTCCTTCTAATATCATCTTTAGTTGATGAGACTAATGCATAGATTGTAAATGTCAGATTGTAAAGATTAGACTAATGCATAGGATAAATTCAGACATTTCGAACAGGAAAAAACTTTTGTTGACTATGTTGCATTATAAATATGTGTTCATCACTGTCATTTTTATTCTCAGCTACTATTGTTGTTTTCTTAGTTTAGTGATAGTGCTTCTTTATTCTCTTCTTTTGTTTCTTAGTTTTCAATTCTCAGCATTTTGTTTAGAGTTGTTTCCATCTTACCAACATGAATAATAGATTTGTTGCACTTGTTTGTTCTAATGGAGAAATTGGCAACAACGAAGAAGGTGTTACCTCTCAAAGTGACTGTCCTAGAACTATCAGAATTGACGTAAATATTACAATAGAGGAATTGAAGGTAAAAGTTGGTGCAAAAATCAGAGCTACAAGCAAAACCCGAGTATCAGATATCAAGTATAGGTTTCCTATTTCCATGGGAGAAGGATGCCTCTGATATAAGACGTTCCCACTTGAATATGATGATGATGTCGGATGCATGTTTGATGTTCATCAACAATTTCCTAATTTCGGTGTAATTGAGTTATATGCCGACCTTGAGGATGTACATCATGATGTTGAAGCTTCATACATGCCTAGTGCAGATGCGCATATGTAATGGCCATTTAAGAATCTTGAATGTCAACCTCCTCTAGATGCACAAGTGGTGATGAATAATTTGTATGAATCTTTTTATTATTCATTTGTGTCACCAATAGTTCCAAGCTGCGAAGATGACGAGCCAAACAACTTTATAATGACAGACTCTCCAATTAGAGTGTTGAAATGGAATATGGATGGCCAAGTTCATCTGCTGCTGATCCTCAAATGTCATTGGAGCCCATGGTGATTATGTTGGTGACTTTAGTGAATCGAAAAAGTATGTTGAAACTGATGATAGTGATGACAACCATGACCCATGCCTAGATATCAGTGGTGATATCAACGCTTCTCATATGTCATCTACTATTGGAGCTAGAGATTTGGTTCATCAGTATGAGCCACCTCTCCATATGCGCACCTTCGATCTGGATGCAATGCATGTAGCAGAATTTCTAGAATATGCTCAAACATTAGAGTTTTTGAGAAGCTAGAATCTATCTAGTAGTGAGCTCTGCGTAGTTCACAACAAAAGAGGCTGTGGTTTCTGCTATAAAGCGCTACAATATCAAGAACTGTATAGATTATAAAGTAGTAGAATCATCCCCAATCAAATATCACAGCCAGTGTACAATGTATGGCACCAGTTGCAACTAGAGTATAAGGGCAAGATTATTGAAAAAGACATAAGTATGGGAGATTAGAAACTATAATAGGCCTCATACTTATGCATCTGAAAGTATTTCACAAGATCACATGAAAATAGATTCCAACATGATATGTTCATGCATTTTATCCTTTGTATAAGCAAATCTGGCCATTTCTATCTCAGTCTTGGTTGCTGAGACACGGAATAAGTATGGATACATGACTTCCTATAGGAAAGCATGGATAGCAAAGCGGAAGGCAATTGTTCGACTCTATGGAGATTAGGATAAATCATACAATGATCTCCCAGAATGGTTGGGTGTAATGCAACATTTTGTTCCTGGCATAATAATGGAATTACAAACTGTACTTGCATACCATGTTCATCAAATGGTGCAAGGTATGTGTATTTTCCATCAACTTTTTTGGACATTCAAGTCTTGTATTAAAGGCTTTCCCTTCTGTAAACTTGTTATCCAAGTATACAGTACATTCTTATATGGAAAATACAAAAAACCATTACTGTTAGCTGTTGCACAAGATGGCAATTGAAACAGAGTACCAATTGCCTTTGCCATTGTAGAGGGTAGGATAAAAGAGGCATGGTCATTTTTTTCTCAACAACTTACGTAGATATGTTGTTGGACAACCTGGGATATGCTTAATATTTGATCGACACAAATCCATAAAATCTATGATCATAGACTTAGGTAGTGCATGAAACCTTAGCGTGCATATTCTGTGTACTACATTCAACATATTGCAGCCAACTTCATGATAAGGTTTAACAATAAGGAGTTATGTGACAAGTTGTTAATATGGGTATGTAATGCATTTATGTTTATTTTCTCTCTTACAATCTTATCAGTTTTAATGTTTATCTATCAATTGTTAATAAGTCCAAAAATTATTATATTATTTTTTCAGCGTACGAGTTGTGATGACCCTATTTTCAGTGGCAAAATAAAAATCTTCGTGCTAAGAATACAGAAGCAGCTGATTGGATTAATAGGATCCCACAGGATAAGTAGGCACAATCATATGATGAAGGAAGACGATATGAACATATGATGACAAAATTGGCTGAATATATAAATTTGGTGTTGAAGGGGACTTATCATCTTCCTATAATCACTTTGGTGTAAAAGCCATATATTTTAGATTTATAGAATTATTTAGGGTGATGGGGAACAAGCTGATTGCAATGATGGCAGCCAGGCACAATTATTTTAAAACAGTCATAAATGCCATGCAAGAAAATTGAAGAAAGCTAACTCACATCTTGTTCGAGGGTTTGCACGAACAAATCAATCTTTGTTGGTTGAGGAGTTAGAAAACCCCCAAGAGGGAGTTGTGGCTTCGACATAAAAAATAAATCTTAATGAGAGATGGTGTGATTGTGGGAAGTTTCAAGTGCACAGGTACCCATGTTCACATATTGTTACTGCTTGTGCTCATATCCATATAGATTGCATGCTATATGTGGACTATAAACAATGTTTATCGACTAGAGACTATAAACAATATTTATCGACATAAGTTCCAACTCGTCAGGAATAAAGCTTATTGGTCGAAATATAATGGTCCATAACTGTGCCCTAATCCAGAAATGCAAAGAGATCCCAAAGGTCGACCAAAATTAAGCCTGAATTCATAATGAAATGGATCTTAGGGAGAGATTCCAACCAAAGCATTGTGGACTATGTAGGAATGAAGGCCATAGCTGAAAAAATTACCTTTATCAAGTCGGCACATCAGGGGAAAGTTTGCATCATTGATTATCAGTTTTTGTTTATGATTATATTACATATAATTAACTGTTTATATGTGTAAAATTTATCACTTTCAATTTCATGATATCAATGTTATTTTATTAATGAAATGCAATTAAAGTTATTTTATTTATCTTGCAACATAAATAATAGAAACACATATTAGAGAAAATAATATAATTACTATATGAAATTAATATTTATAATATAATGATCATATAACCGTATATTATTAGAATTTATTATAATATAATTACTATTATAAAATATCTTTAAGATATAGTTATTAATTATTGTAATATAATAATAACGATATAATGCATTAAACATGTGACCTACACAATTATTCTAATATAAATTATATCAATGTAATAAACATAATAAAATATTTATTATTAATTATCTTCTAACATAAGAAACATAAAAAAAATTTTACAATAAAAATGTATAACATTTACAGCATTGTATAACACCCTAAAACTGCATAACTATAAAACTATAAGAATATAAACTGTATAATACAAGTGAGTAATACAAGTTTATATCTATTGACGGAGGGCCCTATCACTCGGTGTAGAACAACAATGTGGGGCTCTCCTATTACGTGGTGGCAATACTTTTCGTTCAACATTTTTATCTTTATTGCCATGTATGCCCTTAGTTTGACGTCTTTGGGCTCTTACTTCCACCGTCGGTGCTTCTTCTTCAGTGGTTTCTTCCTGAGTCAGCATAGAATGCCTACGTTTGCTTATAACCCTAGTAATGTTTGCCATATAAAAAATCCCTAACCCACTACCATGGAAATAGTACCTGGTGGGCCAAAATTAAGGAGGGTAACGCTTTCCAAGGGGGTTCCAAATTGATATACGCTTCTCATATGTGCTGTAGTTGACATAGGAGTCAAAAGGTTGGCATTTGACCTACTGGTGGGTGGCTCTGGCCAATAGCACCTATCATCATCATCCCTACCATGATTGAATGAATACTTGCGACTGGATGATACCCTAAGATCACGCTCTGGTTTAGGATGACTGAAGGACATCCTTGGTGCATTGGTATCATCAATCTCTGCTGAAATAGGTTGATTCATCCTCTGACTAATTACATGTCGTCGAGTATGCCTGTGAAGCTCCATAGAAGGGTTTGGATTTGAAGTTTATTGATAATGTGAGCTACTCTTCACATCCTGAAGTCCCGATGATGGGAAAATAAATGGTCGGCCTTGAGTATAAAACCATCTCATGTATTCATTTGATGGTGAGAAATTGTTGTACATAATTTCAGGACTCTGAACAATTCATCTAGAATGTTTTCTCCAAAATCGGATCCAGTTTGAATGCCTTTCAGCATAGTTTTTGCATGATTACAATGCATATCAACTCTGCAAACTTTGTCAAGGTTCAAAGGTGGTTAGAAGATTGCTTATTGCATCCCAAACTGGCGTAAGACCCTATCTGGTTAGTGCCATTCCATAATATGAAAATATATTAATGCTATGTTTGCTCTCCAGATGTGCCTATTTTGCAAGGCTTCTGATAGGAGGCATTCCACAGTTTCATCTATAATATATGGCCTCCATAGAAACTGTGAAAAAATAGATAAAAATTAATACTGATCATATGCAATAAGTGAGCTTAAAAATGCATGTATTTAAGGTAAACTATTACAAAATTTACCGTATTATGTCCCATGCGATCCAATCATACTCTAATGCTTTTAACGTCCATAGTTGTATGACCAAACTGCTTCGGAGTGCACCATTTGCTCAAATACATATAAAATATGAATAACTCATATGCAAATGTAAGTTCTCCAAGAATAAATATAATACTTATATTATTACCTTAATGCAAAGGGATATAAATAATTTTCTCTAACTATCGATGGAAGAAATAGAAGTTGGTACCATGCCCATGACTGCAGCAGTATTAAACAGTCACCTATGTCATGTGTCACCCCAATTGCTGCATGATAGAGTTTGCTACACAAGAACCCTAAACATGTAGAACCCTAACTATACTTTCTTACTTCATTCAAATTTGCCAGAAGTGGAAGGTACATCAAATGTACTCAGTTTGTAGATTTATCAGGCATTAACATTCCACCGATGACGCGTAAAATATATGCTTGAGTAGTGATTCTGGTTATCGTTAGTTGCATGTTTAGGGATATAATGAAACATTTTTACCAACCAAGTCATTTTGATAGTTGAGCCTTGAATGAAGTTTTTGAGAGGGATCACACTTAACAATTTTTCGAATAAAGCCTCCTAGTGTGTAACAAACTTCCCCCTATTACCTCCTTCCCATCAATTGGTAGACCTAGTTGAAGTGCAACATCCTCTAATGTGATTGTGCATCATCGCATGGAAAATCAAATGTATGCATCTCAAGCCTCCATTGTTCAATCGACACACATATTAGTCCTACCTTATATTGACAGCGGTTAACTAGGGCTGCGAGGTAAAATCTGACTCTTCTTAAATAGTCTTCAATTAATGGATTCGATGGTTCAAAAGATGCTTTTCGTGATCGTGTTTACAACCAAGTATCCTGTTTAAAAAGTCATTAATTCATTACTTGTAAAATTTATAATTTATACTATTTTAAATATATCATTAACAAAATTTATAATTTAGTACCTCAAATAATACCCTTGATGATATATGATACTCTTGTAATCTCAATAACGATGATGATGATGACGCCATTGAATTGATCAAATTTTTTCCTACAACAAAAAATTTTATTTAAATTCATCATTACCTAGCCTTAAAACAAAAATTAAACTAAATTTCTGCAAAAAAAATCGCATAGCTTTGAAATATTTAAACGCTTCAAAGTTAAATTCAACTTCTTCCTAGCAATCATCAAGTGAACAAAAAATTAACTTGATTATAACAAAAATCATTTTAACCATTACTAAATAATTTATATTTAATAATAAAAATTGACAACACCTTAATATTTCAACCAAAAATACTAATACAATCAAACTAAATTGTATGATTTTAAGATGAATTATCTAAAAAATCATACATAAAGATTAAAATAAATATTACATATAATTAATTATAGTCAACATGAATGAACTTTTACAAATGAAAATAAAAATAATTACAAAAAAATTATAATCATATCAAAAATTATTTTTACGAATAAAATTAAATCATACCTATAAAAAAGCTTTAACTCAATTACTTAACCTTTAATAACACCTTAAATTGATTATATTCTTTTCATAGAAATTTTTTTCATTTTATAAGCTCTCTATCAAAGGAGAGAGCTCTTTTATGGAGAGCTCCCTCTATCCCTCCATCAGGCAAAGCTCATAGGTAACAATACCCATGACCTTAGAGGGATATGACAGAAGTCATATCTCTTTATAAAGGTTGCAAAAGCCTAAATTATAAGGGTCATGGGCATGTGACCCCTATAATTTAACAAAAAACAAAAAAAAAATTAGTTGGGAAATCGCCATGTTATATGCGATTTCCCAATTAATTATCAAATTGTTTTGGCTAGATTTGCAATTAACGAGAAATCACCATTTCATTTGTCGATTTCTTATAACAAGTTGAGAAATCACCATCTGATTTGGCGATTTCTCAACTAAATTTTACAATTAAGAAATCATCATTTGAAATGGCGATTTCTCAACTAATTTTCAAAATTAACCTATTTCGGTAAATAATCTGAAAATGGCTTATTTACATAAATAAAAAATTTTATATTATTTTAATAAAAAAGTCATGCAATTCATTCTAACAATTTAGTCTCAACATTAAAAAAAAAGTTTATTTCTCAAAGTTTGGTACATCGAGTTTGCACTTGGCACATTACAACAGCTTGATGACTCCACTGGAAACTTCATGAGAGTCAGGCCTAAAATTAATCAAGTGTTAACCATAATTTTGAATAATTTAGTTTTAATTGATATTTGATTTTATTTCCCTTTATTTTTCTAAAATTAATACTTTGTGATTAAATTTGCATGTATGAACTATTTTGTTACTATACATTTGTGTTTTATGGTGCATTCAAGATAGGGGATTGTAATGTTAGTCAAAAAGGTTTGTTCATTCCTTGCACATATTATACATGTGCGTGCGTATTAGATTCTTCTCCAGACATATGGAAAGGGCATAAGTTTTCTAGTATTAGATTCTAGCTTTACTTATCTAGAGTCTTACTTGATTATAAAGGTTATACATGAGGGAACATTTCTTACCATTTACTTTTCTAATTTGATTTTTTGGCTATGATGAGTGTACATCTCGTTGCCATAACAAATTTTAGTTTTCCTTCCACCTTAAAGGTGTTGTAATGCTTTAGTGATTTTTCTTGAGGTAAATTTTTAGTGATTTATCATTTGGCATTTTATTTTTATTTTGAGTGAAAGTTTCCATGACTAAAAAAAGACATTTTCATTTCTTTCCATGACTAAAAAAAGAAATTTTCATTTCTTTTTTTTTTTGGAAACAAATGACAAAGACAAACAGTAAAAAAAAAGAGTCAAGGAAAAAAGAAAAAAAATTCAAAAAGATTGATCAAAATTTTTGATGCATTTATGTCTCACAAGTAATAAAAGTGGTGTTAGGATTTTATCTTTTCAATTCTTTATGTTTTTTGTACAACATTCATGTTCTAAGAGGACTTGTACATATGTGAATAAATTTATTCAAGCATTTTTACATTTATTGTGTTTCACTAGTTCGATTGGTGGTATGCTTATGCATTCATAAACCACCATGAGTTGCCAAATCCATTTTGTTTATTGTAATGAAAAAGTCAAGACATAGGGACAATTTGGTGGTAAAAATTAGTATATTAAAGTCTATCTAGGAAAAATTTGGATATGATGTTTGAGGAATGAAAAATTAGCTTAACAAACTTGTGGAAATGGTTGTAGGTCTTAAAAAGACAAAAAGAGGATCTTACCAAAGATTTGCGTCATCCTCGATGAATCTAGGGAATTAAAGTTTGGGGATCTGTTATAAGCACAAGCTGGTGCTCTAGAGGCAATGGCTGGAAGAGTTAGGTGTGAGATCTATAGGATAAAGAGTCAACTTGTCACATTGATAGAGATTATGGAAAACCTTGATTGAACTAAGATGGGTGATCCATGGGAAATGTTGCTGCCTTTAACCCAACCTTTTGTAGTGGATGACCCAAAAATCAGATCAAGCACACTACTAGGTCAACACTCTAATCCCTGGCCTATACTAATGATAGAAATAGACCCCTAAAATCATCATTACAGACTATCCAACTTTGAACTTAGGTGTATGCACTCAAACATTTGAACTGATTCATAGATATAATGCTTAAATAATGTGACAAAGTGGTTAAGATAGAGCCTTTGTGAATTTGATCTTGGTATCATACATAAAACTACTAGCTCATTTTACTTGAGATCAGGTAATCACACTAATGTTGTTAGGACATTCAAAGTTTCCTTATCTAAGGGGTATGGTGTTATTGTCGCATATGGTTATCACACTAAGAATTTAGGCCACTCCATAGAGATATGTGTAGCTTTAAAACAAAATGTGCAAAAATTAATAGAAAAAAAGTACTAGGATTCAAAGCTAGAAATGGATTAGGTGACAAAGAAAACCTTTACCATTAACAAACTGCTTATAATCAATCTTCTCTTAGTGAATCAAGAAACAATTAAGACAAAAGTCAAGTTAACCTTATTCCTATCACTTATGTTAAATCACTACCCTAATTTATTTGGAATGGTTTTCTAATGCTTGTGCAAATCGAGCTATTGAATCACTATACTTGGGCAGTTTAATGCCTATAAACATTGCAATTATCACTTTAACAATTAATGTAATTCAATAGAAAACTACCCCAGTTTACAAAGTTAGAGATCTTATCAAGATAGAATGGGTGAGTTTTGATGGGAAAAAAGCCCAGTGCTTGTGAAAATTCAACACTTGATCTTGGAAGTGGTGGTGGGAAGCCTTTTGATGTAGAATTAAAAGGCTCTTTGAAACATTAGACTATTAGGGCAATTGAGTGATTGCAAAGACTTCTTTTGATTGCTTGGTAGGCTTTATTAATATAGAATCAAAGAAAAATGATTAAAGCTTTGATGGATCCCTTAGAAATATTAAGATATTTAAGGCAATAAAGTGTTTGCAAAAATGCTTTTTATTTTCCTTATCGAGGCTACTTGGTGGGCTTTATAAATATAGAATGAAGAAGAATAATTAGACTTTGAAGGACCCCTTAGAAAGATTAAGACATTAGGGCAATGAATTGTTTCACAAAAATGGCTTTTTTATTGCATTGTTGAGACTTGCGTATATGGTTTTGAACCCCAACAATGGATGAATGAGTCAAAGAGTTTTTGGTTTACAAGCACATGTCAAGTCATGATTCAAATTCATCGAATTCTTGCCATTATGATAATCTCCACGTTCATACTTAGGCATTTGCTTAGCATCTAATGCATATTAACAAATGCTACTTCATTCATTTATCCAAGTAACTTTTTATTCGTTGATGTTCATGTAAGGATGATGATAAAAATGAAATTGATAAGGCTTGTGGTTATTCACAAAAATTAATTTTGGTTTTGTTTCCCCATTTCAAGTTAAATAACATGCAATCACAAAATTAGAGAAGAATATGCTACTTGGTTAGATGGGTTGGAATAAGCTCAAAACTAGATAGGAAAAGAAAAGCCCCAAATTCTCTAAATGGCTTAAGAAAGTAAAGAGAAGAAGAAGATATAGAGAAAGATTCTACACAAGAGTAAAATTTGACAAAAGGAATTTGCAATTAGTCCTACATTAAGAGGTGGGCTCTGTAAACCCCATTGGAGCTTTTAAGTTAAAATTGCTATATAAAGACCTATTAGAAATAGCATAGGGCCTAGGTACCTAAAGGTTCAACCTGTTAGAAGAAATGACCTGAGCCACTAGGAGTATAGAAGGATTTAATGGTATGAGAGAATTTTTGTTGGTTAAATTGGTCAAAAATATTTTTTAGAGTTTGTAAACATATTATTTGCTATTGAGAGAATTGAATATGGCATAAAACTAGAAGAATCATGGATTGTTAGTATATGCCCTAGAGCCAATCGTATTGGATGAGGCATATAATAGTTAGTAATACAAACTAATCACCCTAGTTAGTGATTCAAGGTTTTCCTTTATGTTAGTGGCATGATTAACAATCATGCAAACAATAATTGCATAAAGCCCATGAAACATAATGACCTTGCAAAGTTACTAATGAGTTACAGTGATGAGATCCTTATGCATCAAAGCCACATTTTTAAAAGCATTCCTCGCCATCGTATTGTTAAGACTGGATATTGACAATGCACAAAGAGTAGCATATGCTAAGCTTCCATGCATTTGATGCATGCAACTCTTTGATTTTATAGAACTTGAAGTACAAAGATACTTTGGGATAGCATATAGGTGCTTGTTTTTTGGAAATAAGTTCATTGAAGATGGTTCATATAGGAAATCCATTTGGCATAAATCACTTAAGTGTTTATGGAATATGTTCTCATGTGCAAGTCACGTATATTAGCCTTCAGACTTGTGATTCCAGGTCATCTTGTATATGGAATGTCATGCTTTGATTCCATCACAAAGATCCAAAAAAAATGGATGCTTATGGTAGGCTGGTTTTGGTATGGTATGAACTATATAAAGGTGGACAACTTATCCAAAGAGGATTCACCACTCTAAGTGATATCGGAGACATATCTTATTTGTTCTTGGTTTTGGTTAACTTGATAAAGTCTTGACCAATGCATGATGAATTTAGGAGAAATTTTTTCTCTAAATTCATGAGGCTAACAAAAAGCTGCAGGAACTAATATGGTTTGATACATGAGTAGACACTACACCAAGCTCATGGTCTTTTTGGGATATTTGGTGAAAAGATCGAAGTACACTAAAAGGCTGATTTTAAAAATTTCTTAAGAGGTTCTATTGATTCCTGTATATCAGATGGCCATGATACCTTGCTAGAGGCCAATCTTGGTTTGTAAATATAAATACACTTAATTGGGTAATTATGTTTAACATTATGATGGAAACCTAATGGGTCATACATAATAAGATGATCTATTAGATAAAAATTGAGATTTAATTAAATACAAATTAATTAAATAAAAGGTATAACAAGGAGGACTTAATTGAATTAGTTTAATTAAGAATAATTTAGGACATAAATTAGATTTATGAAATCTAGTTAAAGATGTCTTAATATTGCAATAAAGATAAGAATGTCTTATTAAGATAACGTTAATTCGTAGACATGGTTTTATGGATTATTTGATAATTATTTTGTTAATAATTTAATATTATTTGCATGAAGTAAAATTTGTTTTACTTCGGTTAGAAAATTTAATTATGAATTAAATTATCTAACATGTAAATTTAGGATTGGGCTTAAAGCCCTAATTATTAAGTCAAAAGAGTTTAGTTGTGAACTATTCCAAGTTGGGCTTGCTAATAGGCTCGACACATAGAATAGCTATCTTTGGTGTGTTATTGGGCAAAAATATTAATAAGTTACTATTAAGGCCTAATTTTGGACAAGGTAATTAAAATAGTTTTAATTGGGCTCTTAGAAACACTCCAAAATGGGGCCACTTTTTAGATATGTAAATAATGGGCTCAGTTCCATAGTGAAGCCTAACCTAGCCCAAGTGTATTTAAATACATTGTTAAGGCTCACTGGCTGATCAGAGAGGATAGAAAAGCCTTAGGCACCAATCCTAGACTTTCTTGATGGGGTGTTGTAATTTTCTTCATTTCTAAGCTCTCTTTGTACCTTTATGCTTTTTATAAGTGTTTTTAAATTCTTCTTGACACAATGAAGGTAGAAAAATAGTTTTCCAGCATTGAAAGATTGATTTTTCATGAAAGTTATGAAATTGGCTAAATGTCAAAATCCCTACTTTTTTAAGCTTGATTATGCTAATTCATATTCCATTTGGATAGAAAGTGTTTTTGATCATGACTAAAGGTAGGAAATCAGTTTTCTATCTAAAGAAGTCAATCAAAATAAAAAAAATTATGATTTTTGGATTTGTTTATCATAATTTACACCAAAATACTACTTCTCTATAGAGCTGTTTTCTTTTTCCACTTGGATTAATTGTTCTCAAATCACTTAGATTTGAACCCATTAGCTATATATTTGTTGGTTAAGGCTTGAGAAGCCTTTTGGTTAGCAACAGAGAGCCATCAGACCTTATAAAGGCTCCAATAGGCATCTTGTGGATCAATGTTAGAGGTATAACACTTGGATTGCTTTTTCTTCTATAAGAGATCGTAGTAATCAACCCATAGTGAACTTGTAAAGGCATTGACACACTTAGAGTTATGAGTCTCTAAAGAGGTATGATTTCTATTAGATCTATGCTTTAAACTATAATATGATCACATGTACATTTTTTTCTAAGATCCTAAGAAAATCTAGGTTTTTTTTGGTTTAATTCTGTTATGTATGTTAAATTTTGATTAAATTTTTACGTTTATTTTGATCAGCATGAGCCAAGGATTTCTTTTCAATGGACGTCAATCATGTAGCATGTATAGATAAGGAAGTGATCTTATTGGTGAACATTGATAAGTCATAACTATTAGAGGCTTAAACTACAATGAGCTAGAAAAGCGAGGAGATCCATTCAAACTTTATCTTCACCCTAGCTTTTTATCAATCGACCATCCAGTAGGTTCATCTCCATGTCCTATTGCCTTTCATGTAAGCTTACTTGATCAAAAGTTCTAATGTGCAAATGGACCCAAGGAATAATTCAGATAATTCTCAGAAACAAAAGAGAAAGAGAAAATGTGTATCATTCCCCACCAGTTTCCCATACAAAATTCCTTTCTTTACTCATTTAGGACCAAATGATCACCACTATTCTAGCAAAACCTAGAAAACTTCCTTACCTAGAATGATATGATTCGAGCATCACTTACAACTTTTACTAAAAAGTAAAAGGTTATTCCATGGAAGATTACACCATATTTAAACGAAAAGTGCAAACCTTCATGGATATAAAACCCAACAAAATTCAAAGAGCATGTGGATGCTTATTTAGGGCAAAAGGCCTATGTGTTAGTGTAAGCCTTGCAACCTAATCTCCTTAACTTGTAATACACTAGTTGTTAGTAATTTTAGGTAATATACATTATGTCTTATTAATGTAATATGAAGTATTTCTTTATCCATAAGATTATTTGATAATAGTTATTTATACATATGTAGATAAAGCCTATTAGACACATTGGCCTTATAAAGGAATTGTAATATTTTACAATTATAAGATCCTTATGCATTGAAGCTATGTTTCTAAAAAACGACATTGTATTATCAAGACAAGGTATTGACAATGCACAAACACTAGTATATGTTAAGCCTTCATGCATTTAGTATATGCAACTAATCTCATAAGTTGAAGTATGGAGATACTTGGGGATAGCATATGGGTACATGTTATGGGAACCGATTCACTAAGCATGACCAGCTATGAGAGTTCCATTTGGTATTTCACTCAAATGTCTATGGAAATATTTTTATGTGTTAACAGTGTAAGTAATCCTTAGACTTGTGACACCATGTCACCTTGTATGTTGATTCTCATACTTAGAGATAATCATGAATAAGTCCATAATAGATGGATGCATATGGTAAGGTGGTTTTTGGTGTGAAATAAAGCATACTAAAGGTGGATGAGTGATATAGAAAGGATTCATCACTATAAATGATATGAGGGGACATATCTCAATTGTTCCTAAATCTTACTAACTCAAAGTCCTTAGCCAAGACTATTGATTATGGAGCTAACACATAAGGGTAGGGCTGAGCAAAAAACCAAGAAAATAAAAAAATGAATTGAATGAAGGAGCCAATTTAGATCGGATTTGGTTTTCCAAGCTTCATTTTGGGTTCAACTTGATGACATCATTAAACCAAATCAATTTGGTTTAGTTTTAATTTTTCCCATTAGATACCAAAAAGAAAAAAAATCAAAAAACAAAAAGCCTAAAAAGTAACCCATGCCTAACTCTAAAGACTAAAGTACCTACCTAACACCAAATGACCCAAAACATGTATAGTAAACCAAAAGCTTAATGTCCCATGTAAAACCCAACCCCGCACCACTTAAAAACTTAACAAATTTTAATTAAAATGTAAAAGTAAAATAAAATCCTGGGCTACTCATTCTTTCTTCGTTTGTTTATTCTTGTAGTAACCTTTTCCCCACCCATGACTTGGTGGCAACAACGCTATCCCCCACCATCAAATAGATTCTTATCAAATCTTACCTATCGGGCACCTGATCCAATATCCACTACCTATCAAGCACTAAATCTAGTATCCGCTAGCCAACAAGCACTAGATCAAAGTACCTACTATCATCAAGCACTGAAGCTGAAACCAACTACCGCTACTAATCTTAAAGGTATCTATCTTCATTTTCCTTTTGGCTTCTTTATGTTTGTGCTCTTTTTTTATCATTTGGTTTACAGGGTTTTAGTTTTTTAAGATAAATTTGAATAAAATTGATAGCTCTAGTGTTTAATTATACATTTATTTGTTGTATTGGTTTTCAATGAAAAATCTCTACTATTAAAACTATTTGAATTATTCTGATGTTTGGACCTGGTTTGTTTTTCTTTTGATGATTTTATTCAATTTGGAAATATGTAGATTCAAACTATTCTGTTAAAATTGGTTGTTGTTTATGCTATTAAAATTGTTCATAAGTAATCATATATATGGGAATATCTAGCTTGCCCATAAACACACTTAGTTTGGAATAGTAAAGATGTTCATTGTTAGTGGGTGCTTAATCTAATTCCATTTTGTAGTTCTATAATGAGTTTGGTTTTCTTTCTAGTCTTGTCAAAATTGGTAGCTTAATTCATGTATTAAATGAATCTTATTTTTATTTAATAATAATTTATATATCCTTTGAATCAAAAGTAAGATAGTTTTGTGCCTTAAATTTTTATTATATTTGCTTTCTTCTGCCAAACATATATTAAGTTACAGGAATTAGGGTATAGTATTAAATTCTAGTTTATATATAATTTTTTTGTAAATTATCTTTATTAATTAAGATTTGAAACATTAATATAATGGGTAAGTAGTTGTCAAGTTGTTGACAAAGTAGTGAGTTGACCTATTTATCTACCCTAATTAACATTATTTTTTTTAAATTTTACCTTTAAAATTGACTGGGTGAAAGTTCTATATATGGTCCTAAATTGAGAGCATAATAAAGTTTATTTGTTATTTATTTTAATTCATTATTTATATGCATTACATCTAACAAGTTTTGTTTGGCATAATTCAAATAGTTTGATGGATTCAACTGCATCGAGCATTCATCCTCTAAAATTGACTAAGAGTGAAATTGATGGTGACTTTTCAGCAAGAAACCAGCCAATGGTCAGAGCAAAAATTGAAACCCTTGAGCAAGCAGCAACCATAAAATTAGACCAAGCCTATGCCATTGTCCATGCCCCATCTGATGCTACAAAAGCACCTGAAAGCAAAATAATATCTTCCAAGGTATCGCAAACATTTCACTAAGTTGCCTTGCAAGGATAGAATTGAATAAAAGGCCATTTGTAATTATCATAGTAAAGTTATTAAGCAGCTTGGTATAAATAGAACTAGTGTCTTGCAAAAGCATCTTGCTAGATGTGTAATATACCCATTGAATAGTGTTGACAATAAGCAAACAATGTTAAATTTTAAAGTTTAGCATTTGGTGAGGGTAGTGGTGGTTCATCACTTGTTACTTGGA
This sequence comes from Adansonia grandidieri, assembly GCA_038382065.1. Taxonomy (NCBI): domain Eukaryota; kingdom Viridiplantae; phylum Streptophyta; class Magnoliopsida; order Malvales; family Malvaceae; genus Adansonia; species Adansonia grandidieri. The sequence goes on from JBBYHK010000012.1 coordinate 16,718,339, forward strand.
AATTTAATAAAGAATTATGTAGAAAATACTATGGTAGAATGATGGTTATGGACGATTTACCTGTTAGGGTGGTAGAGCATGAGGGATTTCATGACTTTTGTAGTGTTATGCAATCTCAGTTCCAAGTTCCTTTAAGGTTCACTGTTGCTAAGAATAGCCATGACCTATTTTTGAGTGGGAAAAAAGTTTTTCATATATTTGAAAAGGTTAAAGTTGAGAGTTTGTTGTATCATTGATATTTAGACAGTTATGATTGATCCAACAATTAAAAGTGGCAGGATGTCCATGGGCAAGTAAGCTAGGTCGAGTAAGAAGTTTACTGCTAACAAGAAGAAAAAAAGGGAGGCAAATGCCATAAGCTATGCAACCCATCTTAACTGAGCCAATATCTGGTGCCCAATCCCTACTACTCGATGCATCTTACTTTAACTTGATCATGCCTCTCAGCTAGTTATGCCATAACTTATAACTAATCCTTTACTATCCCACCGAATCTCTCATGAAACAATCAACTGCAAGCTAACCAAAATGTCAACAATCTTGTCAACAACACATTAAATAATCAGTTCCACACTAGCTGTAGACACCCTATTTTGTTTGGGCCAATTTCTGGCATCTCGAGACTTAATTAAAAGGTAATAGAACAAAATAATAAAAATAAAAAATAAAAATGACTGTTGGATATTATGTCCCTAAGCGCTATTAGGAAACACAACTCTAGGCGAATAAATCTTTTTGGAGAGTCTTGAAATGCATAGGGATTGTATTAAAAAATATAAAAAAGGCATCAATGGTCATTGTTCAGGGCATCATTTAAATCATCTAGATGAGAATGATCTGTTCCCTATAATTCCTAGCTTAGGTAAGAGATTTAAAGAGTCTAAGGTACTTAAATTTCACAATTTTGAGTGAATGTATTGATACATAGCCTTTGGTATTGATACGGGCCCTTATGTCATCAAAATTCAAAATTTCACTAGTTGTATTGATATAAACGAGGCTTGTATCGATACATTTGCTTGATGTATCGATCCATTAGTCAAATATATTGATAAAAGACTTGAGCAATCGCTAAAATTTGAGTTTTGGACAAAATGCATCGATACATAAGTGATTGTATTGATGCATCTTAAGAATGTATCAATACATCTTTCATTGTATCAATACATTTTGGTTGTTTACTCAGATGTATCAATACATCCAGGTAAAATTGCTTACTTTGTAGTATTTTTTTAATTTTTGCACCATTGTTCTCACAATCCAATTTAGGTACATTTTTGGCACTAAAATTCATCAAAATTTATACTAGGCTTTATCGTTGGGTTTAACAAAATTTCGAGGCCTAAAATCACCCAAAAATAGGGCATTCATGGATTGCATTGTTTGTTTGGGGGCATGTTTGGTTGTTTTCCATGTTGTAGACCTCTTCAACCTTTCTACTCTATTATTATGCTTACTAGAACTAATGGAAAAAAAGACAACTGTAAATAGTACCTAGAGTTTTCCCCTAGTACATGAAGTAAAAGCTTAAAATACCCTTATTTTTTACTTTGGCTAAACACTTGATTATAAAAAAACAAACTTTGGTTTAGTAAAAGAAGAACATTGTTACATTGAAACACACATATAGCCACCAAAAAACCAAGAAAAACTCATTATTGCTATGTACCCCTTTTTATATTTCGAAAGGAGTACGCATGGCTTAAAAAATATGTGGTAATATGTGGTATGGTTATATAAGTTAGAACCTTTGGGTTATCCCTTGATCGAGATCTGAATTAGGCATAGTAATATGAGAAGAAGAAAGATTGTGAAGCGAATCACCCATCCAACTAGTCTTGGAAGGCTACATTGAAGAGGCTATAAATTTAGAGTCGTCATCGATCATTTTAGGATCTAATGCCTATTGACAACAATGTTTCGAGTTATAGAACATGTAGGGAAGGATTTTAAGGTCTGCAAGGTCCAAAGATTTCATCGATTGGGTTTGGGAGTTGGTTACATGTGGAGAAGGATTAACAACGCCACAATATGCGAAATCAATACCCACTAACCATGTCTCACTTCAATTTTAGTTTATTCGATTCCATTTTATCATTATTTTAAAATAATCCCTTTTAATGCATGAATTTTTGTGAAAATTATAGATTTGAGTTTTGAAAGAAAATTTAGATCACCTATGCACCTCAAAGGTGTGGGGAATAGAAGGATTTTTTAATGAAAATAATGTTTATATTGAATTTTAAGAATTTGGATATTTTATGTTAGACACTATAGAGATACTGGCATAGAACATTGCCTTGTTATTTTAAAAACAATTTTTAAAATATAATGAACGATGATCATTATAAAAGGAATCATGTTAGTAAAATGAAAAAGAACATAATAATGTTACGTAAAAATAAAGACACAAAAAAAGAGGGATGATTGGAACGTATCTCATAATTTTCTTCGATTATTAAGGAATAATTGAAATGACAACTTTGAGATTCATTTAGATTCAATGGTACTTTGAAGGATAAAGAAAGAGTTTTTATCAGTAAATTTTAGGATGTCCAAGAGAAAAAAATTTGAATTTTGAGTGAAACTTGAAAAGCGAGATTGGACTATCTTTTCAAAAGACAGGGTTAGAGTATCCTCAATGGTGTTGATTTGGATATGTTTAGAAAAAGGTTTTGATTAGGAATCCTAAAAAGATTTGGGAGAACGAAAATTCCAATTTTTGAATGCTAAGTGAGGTTGGAGTGTGGAGTATCTTGAAGGTAAAAATTTTATGTTTAAAAAAGGGTTATGATTAAAAATCCCAAAAAGGTCTAGGAGAGAGAAAATTCAAGTTTCGAATGAAAGCATGGTTGAAGTATCCTTAAAAGTGAAAATTTCAATACTTATAGAGAAAGAGAATATTTTGGCTGAAAAAGGTATTTTGAAAATAGAACCCTAATTTTGAATGAAATTATTTTTTTGTTTTAGCCTTGATCCGAGCCTTAAGGGCTTATGTTGTATTTTGTGACTCCATAAGGAGTCAATGAAATAAACTTTAAGATGTTTAACGTCTTGATAAAGGTGGTTCCAAAAATTAAGAAATTCAATTGCCTTAGAGTGAAAATTCAAAAAAATCAATTAATTTGACAAATGCTTAAAACATAGGACAACATCACACTACCCCTTTTTTGAATTTATTTTGGCAAATTTAGAGGTGTTAGGAGTCAGTGAGGTACCATTAGAAAGGTAACTCGATAAGGTTTAATGTAAAAATATTTCAAAAATCCTAAAAAATTACTTTCTAAGTAAAATTAATTTTTGAAATTGGGTTTTTTTTTTACGCTGGTAGCATGTGTAAGGGAAAGGGCATGATGGAATTTGGAAAATCATCTCAGACCTATTCAGTATCATTAAATCACAATGATACCTTTCCAGAAAAGGAATTTAATAAAATTTCAAGGAAAAATATTTAAAAGAACTAAAAAAAAAAATCATTTGGTGGGCTCAAATGGCCTAAACAAAATGCAATTCACTAATTTTAGGTGTTCTAGATAGCATAGGTTCGAAAAATTATAACTTCTTCAATAAAATGGTTTGGTGCAAATGAAACATCATTAGAAACATAATTTGATGTTCTTTCAAGGAAAAATATTAAAAAAATTGAAAAAAATGTCTTGGTCTCAAAAATAATTTTTTTTAATGGCGAGCATACTTTACTAGAGCAAAAATAGGTGAGTTTTTTTTTGGTGTTTTTGGGTTTCTTAGGACAAACTTGAGCCAAGGATGTCCAAACATCCATGAAAAAAAAGGAATAGGTGACATGGGCATCATGAATTCATTCCATAATCCTGGAGTAGTTTAGGATGATGAAACAACCCCCTGACCAATGCCACAAATAATTGTATTAAACTCAATATCAAGGTTTAAAATTTTTTAACAAATAAAAAGGTCATTTTTCTAAATAAAATCATTTTTGAGCTTATTCAGCCATCAGTCTAGACTTGAAAAGTTTGATTTGTCCCCAAGTTTCTATATATTGAAGGTACCATAGACTTAACATGGGGGTTTTTTAAAAATTAGATTTTTGCAACAAAACAAGCAAACATGTTAAGAACAAAATATGACATGCATGAAGATAAGCATAGATGACACGTTTAAAACAAAAAGATGACATTTTGGCAAGGAAAAAGTGGCCCAAATAAAAGAAAATGAGTAGGAAAGATACATGGACATATTAATTTCGTAAATAACATCAAGAATCATGCTATGAAAAATGATATGAACATGTATTAAAAAGAGAAACATGTTGGAAATTTTAAGATGACATTTGTATTCCATGAAACCTGCCAAAATGCAAGAAAATGCTGAATATGCTCTAAACATGTTAGGGTGAACATTCAAGTATGAGTTGAACATGTGAAAGTGGATGAAATATGACAAGAAATGCATGAATAGGGGTTGTTGTGATGGTCAAAATAAAATATAGCATGTTTGACCATCCAAGCAGCATCAAGGCATCACGAAGATATCAAAATACTAAGGCTACAATAACCATGGGAACATTAATACATGAAAATCATAGAAAGGTCATGGTGACATAAAAAGGGTCACTAAGATAATGTAAATGCTAAAAGATAAGAAAATAAATTGAACAAGGGGAGAAATATACTAAAGCTTCAAGCTTTAGCCTTTTTTTTTGAACAATAACTTTGGACTCATCTTTTTCGTCCTTTAAATATTGATTAGCAAGAAAATGATGAAAATAAGGCATTTTTAGTTATGGTGTTGATCAGGGGGAGTTTGAGGGGAATGATAAGTAGAATGAGGGTTTTAGAAGAGTTTTTAATTGTGGTTTTAACAAGCTATAGAAATAGAGAAAGGGTTTTGGTTTTTTTAGTGGCTAAGGAATATTAAGATAATATATGAAAGTGGTTGTCTTTTGCTAAGTGTGTATGTGTAATGTGTAGGGTTCTATGTTATCTATGTATTTTTTTCAAAGCAAAGCCAAAGTTGGCATATGTAGCCATGTGAATATGCAGGGAAAAATCCAAAAAAATAAGGGTACTGTAGGGTTTTATTGTATTTATCTCATGCAAGGACAAGGTACTGTGCTCAACTACCATGCAAACTCATTAGTTTACTCAATAAAAATAGTGGATCAAGGCCATTTTATACAGCTGAGCATTGAAAAAAACCAGCCTTGCCCTTTAGCAACTTGTATAATGTCATAAAATGTCTCTTGTCATAGCTATTTAGGCCTAAAATTTTTTTTAAAATCCAATCACAAGTTCAAAGCTAAGGCCTAGTTTGAATTTTGATGATTTTTGGTTCAAGAAACATGTGTAAGTCTAATTTTTAGATCAATGGTGCAAAGGTTGAAAAATGACTCAAATTTGGCAAATGATGTATCAAAAGAAAACATATTGTATTGATACAAAAGGCAAATTTTGCCTACTAATGTCGATATAATGTAGTTTGTATTACTACTAAGAACAAAAAACATTTCTAGTCTTGAGACTTGAAGACCTCTATCAATACTACAAAGGCTTCTATTGATATTTTTGCTTGTGTATCAATATGTTCAGCCAAAAAGCTTGATTTTAGCTATACCAAGGCTTGTATTGATAGAAATATGCTAAGTATCGATACCACATTTTAGGTATCAATACCAAACCCTCTTGTATCAATCCTATGTATGAAAATTTAAATTTTTAGTGCTATGAAATCTTGGCATTGATACGTATGCACCAATACCACTTACATGTACCTTAGGCTCTCAGAATAACTTACTCTAGTAAAAAATAATAGAAAACAAAGCCATATTCATCTAAATGACTCTAATGATACTTAGGATAATGATTTTTCATGCCTTGGATGATGGCTGCCTTTTTTTGGCCTTTGTTAAGTGTCAAGAATAGGGTAAAGATAAATATACACCATTTTGTTTAGGCTAGGATGATGTTTCTTAAATGCCTGCAAAAATGAAATTTAATTAACGAGTGGCCTTGATGATCACAATATTTTGAAGACAATTCTGATAAGAGTTTGAATAGGTTGTTATAATGGTTAAGTTCCTTACTAGGCTTTTGAATTCTTTTTTAAAGCTTGACTTCCTTATAAAGGCGCCAGCTAATTTGGACTTTAACTCGATAGGTGCCCAGCTCTTTGTAGGCACACTGGATTGATGCCTAGCTTTTTATGGACAGACTCGATTAATGCTTGACTCTTTATAGACAGACTCGACTGGCACTTAAATTTTTATAGACAAGCTCAGTTGGTGCTTACTCTTTGCAAACAAACTTAATTGATGCTAGATTTTTTATGGACAAACTCGATTGGCATCTAACTCTTTATGGACAGACTCGATTGGTGCTTGAGTCTTTGTAGACAAACTTGACTGGCATCCAACTTTTTATGGACTTAAGGAGATAAGGTGTTCAGCTCTTTAAAGGCTGAAAGGAAAAAAGCATCCAGCACTTTATGGACTATAGGGAACAAGTGTCTAGCTCATTATGGACTAAAAGGAAAAGGATGTCTAGCTCTTAGTGGATTAAAAGGAAAAAAAGGTGTTCAGCTCTTTGTGGTCTAAAAAGAAAAAGGCATCTAGCTTTTTATAGACTAAAAATAAAAAATGCATCATGCTATTTATGGACTAAAAGGAAAAAAACATCTAGCTCTTTATAGACTGAAAGAAAAAAAAGCATCTAGATTTTTATAGGCTAAAAGGGAAAAAGAATCCAACTCTTTATGGACTAAAAAAGAAAAGGTGCCCAACTTTTCGTAAACTAAAAGGAAAAAGGCATCCAGCTCTTTATGGACTTAAAGGAAAAGGCATTTAGCTTCATGTAGAGCAAAGGGAAAAAAAAAGTGTCCAGTTTTTTGTAAACTAAAATGGAAAAGGCATCTAACTTTTTGTAGACTAAAGGGAAAAAGGCATTCAGCTCTTTGTGGACTAAAAAGAAAAAGGCACTCAACTCTTTGTGGAAAGAAAGAAAAAAAAATGCATCTAGCATTTTATAAACTAAAAAAGAAAAAAATGTTAGCTCTTTGTAGACTAAAAGGTAAAAAATCATCTAGCTCTTTGTAGGCTGAAAGGAAAAAGATGCCCAGTTCTTTGTGAAATAAACAATATAAGTTTAGGTACGTTTCCTAGATGGCTTTTTGATTTGCTAATACATGAGGTTAGAGATTCTTACTTAAAGCCTTTAAGGGTTTTTCAAAAATAAGAATTTGTACCTTAATTTTTTTTCTAGTTTGACTTATATAGGTAGGAGTTAGTATCGAAAAGATGTTAATTATTTTATGATGCATGAGAATGTAAATGCATATTTTAGTGATGCAAAGATGATAATTTTAAAAACCTAGTCTAGCGATCAGTTTTGGCATTTGTAATCATTGTTTTTCAATGAGTTTGATAGAATGATTGTTTGTCCCTAGATTCACCAACCTTGTTCTAGATTTTTAAAAGTTTTGAATATTAAAATTAGTTTCAAAAGGTACGAGTGGCTTGTGATTGTGAAAGGATGGTCTTGAGCTTGAATAGCTTGTGTTTGGGGACTTTTTTTTTTTTTAAATTGAGTTTGTTGGCAAGTATAGAGGATTTGTCCTATCAATTTTGATTCAAAGGGTGTCATTAATGGTCTAGGCAGACTAATCTAAACTCCAATTGTTTGGATGATAGGTGGAAAAGGATTTTTGTCCTTTATCTTTGTGCTGAAGTTTACTGGGGAGAAGGTTTTGAGCATGTTTTCAAGATGTTAAGGTTTAAGTGTGAGATAGACTGTGGTTCCAAGGTTCATTCTTGATCTTTAGACATAAAGCAAAATTCTTGCCAAGTTTCCATTTTTTAAAGTAATGTTAGGAAATTCTATTATCAGCTCTTTTCATTTGTCAAGCATTATCAATCAAATGATAAACATGATGCAACATGGGATGTAAGAGTTACAAAAGGGTTTTGGAGAATTCAAGTTGTTGTATTTCATTTAAAAGAAAAAAGGTACAAGTTATGACAAATTCTAAGATCATGAAAGATTTTGACTACAAAAGAGTTGAAAGTAGTTTTTTTAGCTGTTGAGTCCCTAATACTAATGACATTAATCTTTCACTGAAAGCTTTCAGAGACTTTTTCAATTAGTCAATCTTTTCGATGTTGGCTGACTCAAAAAGATATTCTTTGGATTGCCCTATAGTGGGATGGTTTCCTTGAGATTAGATAGACACCATTTTTTTCTCCAAGCATGCATGAGAGTGAGATTTTGTAGAGTAGGTCAACATAAAATAGGTGGGTCATGTTATGATTTGTTATTTTGGTCATAGAAGTGTGGATTTGGTTTGGGTCAAATTTTAGGGAAAGTTTAGTCGCTAACGTCTACTTTTTGAGTTTCCAACCTAAGCAAGTTCATTTTCCTAGATCTCTCTTTTTTTTTTCTAAGAAGAAATATAAAATATCCTTTCAGGTTTTCATCCTAGAATCTTTTCAAGTGAAGTATTTCTTGATAGAGTCAAAATTTATAGGATTAGAAATATCTTTATCGTCATCTCAATTAAAATCATGGCTCCTTAAAAAAATATATGCTTTACCCTGTATGACCTTTCCTAATTTGGAGTCCATTTTCCACGAGCATCTTCATTAATTAGAGTATTTATTTGACTACTAGGTCACTCGCTCTAAACTAACAAGGATGAACTTTTTTGTTATGGGCTTCCATCATGCGTTTTTAATACATTTGCCCATGAAAGATGGCTTTCACTTTTTTCTTTAATGAGATTAAGCTATTTTTATCGATTCCTAACCTATTTGGCTTCTTCAAGTTGTGATTCCATTATGATTTTGAGTGAAGGAATTTCAACCTAGATAAATAGAATAGCCTTTATGCCATAAACTAAAAAAAAACAGGGAGTATTCGTAGAAGTTTAAACTACTATGCAATAGGCGTGTAGTGCAAAAGTTAACTTTCATACCAATCTTTGTACATTTCAGTCATCTTTTTGGCTATTTTCTTAATATTCTTATTGGCTGCTTCGACTACCATGTTCATTTTCAGATAGTATGGCATTCAGTTATGGTTTTCAATTTTAAATTAGGAACAGACTACTTGCATCATCTTACTTTTCAAGTTGCATGCATTATCTATGATGATTTGTTTAGAAAGCCTGTATCTGTAGCTGATGTCCTATTTCACAAATTTGCATACAACAAATTTGGTGACGTTGTCATAAGAAGCGACTTTTACCCACTTGGTGAAATAATCAATAGCGACCAAAATAAAGCGGTGCTCATTAGAAGCCTTAGGGGTGATTGGCCCGATCATGTCCATACCCTACATAAAAGAAGTCAACAAGGCTATCATAACATGTAGAGGTGTTGGCGAGACATAGATTTGGCATTTTATGGCACTTCTAAGCATGGTCAATATAATCTTTTTCAAGAGTTAACTTATAATAGCTCGATAGTATGACTTGTTTTGCAATTCGATGTCCATTGGTGGGCATATTGTAGATTCTTTCATTGACTTCTTAAGAATTTTTTTGGCTATGAAGGCATCCAAGTAGTGGAGCACACTTGATCCTAGCCTTTCTTGTACAAAATTCCACAATCCAAAATGAAGCTTGTAGCTATCCTTCAGATGGCTTTCTTGCCAGTTTCGATAGCACATTTGTGGTATTGTTGATCTCTAATGTACCAAAAAATGTCATGATACCATGATAGGTTATCCTTTTCTTCTTTAATATTCTAACTATGTACCAAATTTATATAAATGCTCATCTGAATGGAAGCAACATTTAATTATCGACTCACTTTGAACATGGATGACAAGGTGGCCAAAGCATTGGTTATTTGGTTTTTTTCTTGAGGTAAGTACTAAAAGCTGATATCATCAAATTCTTTTTTAACTTCTGAGATTAGCTTCCTATAATGAATCTGTTTAGCACCATGTTGGAAGATGACTAAAGTTGAATCCCTAAATACTTATGGAGTCCTGATACCTTTTCCAATATCGACTTGGAGTTCCATGATGTAGGCTTCGTATTAAACTATATTGTTGGTACAATTAAAGTTTAATCTTGTAGTGAAAGGGTAGTAGTTCCCACAAAGTAAGATAAGATTGCCCTGATTCCATGCCTCAATGCTTGTGAAGCTCAAATAAAAATATATTTTCCAAGATGAACTGAAATTGGCAATGTCTTTTACCTCAAATATGCACATCAGATTTTCATCACAAAATTTGAAGTCAAAAGGTTGATAATTATCTATTGCTCGGGTTGCCAAGAAGTTTGCTATTGCATAACCCTTGATGGTTTTATAATTCATGTACATGATATCGCACTTGGAAAGTAAGGCTTAACACCTAGCTAATCATCCTGACAAGGTAGGGTCCTCACATAAATATTTAATTGGATCAAGTTTGGGATTAGCTATGTGGTATAGTATAGCATGAATTGCCTTAACCTTCAAGCTATCTAAACCAGAGCACAACATAGCTTTTCTACTGCTGAATAATTATTTTCACACTCCATGAACGTTTTGCTTAAATAATAGATATGCTATTCCTTGTTACCTTATTCATCATGTTGACCTAATATACAACCTATGGACTTATCAAAAACTGATAGATATAGGATTAAAGGTCAACCGAAACTGATGGCACAACTACTAGTAGGTTTAAAAGATAGGTTTGACTTTATTGAAAGCTTTCTGGCATTCTTTATGCCATTCATTAGAATCTTGTTTTTTAAATAGTAGAAACATTGGATTACATTTGTCGGTCAGCTGAGATATAAATTGCGCTCTTTAGATTAACCTTTCCAAGAAACTCTTCATTTTTTTTGGGTTTGAGGTGATGGTAGGTTCTAAATGGCTTTGACTTTGTCTAGATCGACTTTTATTCCTGCTTCGCTCATAATGAAGCTCAATACTTGTCGGATATGACACTAAATGTGCATTTGGTGAGATTTAACTGGAACTGGTATTGGCAAAATCGTTTGAAGAGTTTCCATAAGTTGGCAACCTGTTCACTCTCCTTGGGCAATTTGGCGATCATATCATCCACCTAGACCTTTATTTCTTTGTGTATGAGATCATGGAACAATGTTACCATTTCCTTTTGATAGGTTGCCTCGGCATTTTCAAGCTCGAAGGGCATTACTTTGTAGTAAAAGCTCCCCATATGGTCATAAAAGTGGTTTTTTTCCATGTCTTTAGCTGCCATTTTAATTTGCTTGTAACCTGAAAATCCATTCATAAAGGAAAACATTGCATTTTTGGTAGTGTTGTTAACTAGGGTGTCAATGTGAGGTAAGTAGAAATTATCTTTTAAGCTGTCTTGATTTAGGTCCTTATAGTTTACACATATCTGCAGCTTGCCATCTTTTCTAGGGATTGAGATTATATTGGTTACCCATTTAAGATATTTACCTACTTAGAGAAATCCTACCTCAAATGACTTCTTCACTACCTCTTTGATATTTAGAAGCATCTCTGGTTTTACTCTTCTAAGTTTGGGCTTGCATTCAAATTTGAGAGGAAGTTTATGGACCACATTGTTGGAGTCTATTCTAGGCATATCTTGGTAGGACCTGGCAAACACATCCTAATATTCTTAGAAGAGGTTTATCAGTTCCTCTTTGGTTAATTAGTTTATAAAGGTTCTAATTTTGACTGTTTTTTATTTTCTTATGTTCCTAGGTTTATGGTTTCAATGGGTTCTTCATAAAGGAATATCTATTTTTCTTCTTGTTCAAGTAATCTCAGCAGGTTTGGGGGTATGAGACTTTCTTTAGAATCCCTTTTAGGCTTAACCTCACCAACCTAGATTGGATGTTAAAATTGATATCCAGAATGTCAATATTAATATTCATGTCATTTCATCCAAGTACCTGAAAATATGGAAAAAAAAAAAAACATTATAGGCAGAAAAATATGGGGAAGAAGGTCTAAGAGTTTGCAAGAACTATGGAAAAGGATACAAAAGATGAAATGCATAACGTTTAGTCATTTTCATTGATAATCCTTGATAAAAGGGTGCCCATACAAAGGATCCTATAATGCTTTAGGGCAGGAAAATGTAGTTTTAGTTTATAACATTACCTTGAAACAGATATGAATAGTATAGGAATCTTAGTTTCAGTACAAACACATGGAATGAACCTTGGAAAGCACAAACTAGTCTCTTAGTCTATTATTGATGTCTTCAGCTCATTGATCACATTGATAAAGAAACCCTTAAATGCTTTATTTATTACAAGTGCAACATTATCATAGTTGATATTCATGCATCCTCTTTGATAGAAACTTTCTCAGAGCAGTGGAAATAACATCAATTCATACCCTAAGTCTTGTCCCAATAGATAAGGCATCCTTTTCTTATAGTTTTTTTGAGCTTTTTTTGTAGTTATGTATTGGACTTGAACCGTAACCCTTTTTTGTCAATTTGGTTGATAACTTTTAAGGCTCTAGGAATTCTCTAGAGATGTTTTTCGAGTCCCTTTCCAACCTAGGCACCTTTACTAATGTTTAACTTTAGAATCACATGAGTGCTCCTTGATAGGTGAGCTTTAACTATTGGCAACCCTTCCTTAACATAAGTGGCATTGACAAACTCAAAGAACTGAAATAAGGGTTTCAAAACATCCTCATCAGGTTTGATATAAGAGCATCAGTTGAGGTAGTAGTAATAATATATTCCTCGCCTTTGATGCTAACAACTTTGTTTTCAATGATGAATTTTAACTTTTTATGCAATGATGATGGTCTGCCCTCATAGAGTGATCCAATGCTTCCCAATCGATAGTTATGAAGCAATGTCCATCATATGGAAGTCTACTTCATAAGTGCATGAGCTGATTTGGAGTGGAATGGTGATGTTTCCTATGATGTTCATATAAGTTCCATCAAACACTCTCACAATTGTGCAACTATTCTTGATATGAGATGAGTTAATAGGGGATCTTGTTCAGGCATGATACAAGCATTACATTTAACATTGTCTCATTATCAATTAGCACCTTGGCCAACTTGCTGCCTTTATAGTATGTAGTGATATAAAAGGCTTTATAGTTTTCCTTTCCTCCGTAAGGGATTTCATCATTGCTGAAAGACATATAGTTGTTGGTATTGATGTTGCTTACTAGAGGATCCAACTAGCTCATCTGGATATTAGGAAGGACATATGCCTTATTTAAGACCTTGAGGAGAGCATTTCTATGAGCTTCAGAGTTCAATACTAGTGACAACATAGGTATCTTGGTAGGTTTCTTATTTAATTGATCGATGATGTTGTAATCACTATGCTTGATGAGTTAAGGAATTTCATAGCTTCTTTCTCACTCATTAGCTCCTTGGTAGCTATCAAATATAATTCTTTGGTTGCAGGCTTTGGTGCTTAAGCAATAGGGGTACTGTTCTTTTACTGAATTTCATTGCTTGATGTAGTTAGTTCGTAATATCTGGCACTTCGAGTTAGATGGCCTACCACTAAGAGGTTAATGTTTGCTACTTATTAACTAGATTCATTGATGATTAAAGTTTTGCTTTCATATTTATAGGAAACTACCTTCTTTTTATAAGGGAAAAGAGATGGAAGTTGAACAATCATCTTAACATGGGTTGAACATGGGCAACTTTGATACTGGGTCGGTTGTCAAATAAGACCAATGACCTTCCACTCTCATAAAGAAAATTTTTCTCATCCTTTTTCATGTGTTAATAGAGAGTATAGCATTTACTGAATTGATATGTGAGGCTATCTTTTTATAATAGAATTCAATGCTACCCTCTTTCATTATTCTTCGTGCCACAGTAGAGAACTCTTTGCACATTTGAAGGGTGTAGCTATAGATAGTATGGAAATCATAAAAGTCATCGGCTCTTTTTTTGTCTTTTTGATCCTGTTAACTAATTTAGTTTGTACTAGGATTCACTAAACCAGATTCGTTGGCATCCTGACCCTACCTATATTCTTTATGATCTTTTAGTCATCGTCAATAGTTACTCGCTTCATATATAATTTAGTATGAGCTTCAGATAAGATGGTTCCAACACTAGATTTCAATCTTTTGTCAATTTTAACTTTTTCTTTTCCTTTGTCTTTTATGGTATCTTTTTTGCTTGAGTCACTTTTCACAGCCTTATCAATCATTCCACACAGTACGACTACATTTATGAAGTTTTTTGTTACACTTCTTGCTATCTTCTTATAATAATGGGCATGTAATGTGCCAGTAAATCTAATAGTCATCTCTTTCTCTGTCAACAAAGGGTGAATCTTGATAGCCTCTTTCATCCACCTCAGAGTGTACTACTTGAAGCTTTCATCAACTTTTTTTCCCATGTTCATGAGAGAGAACTAATTCAAAACCTAATTGGTGCTAGGTCTCTCCTTATCTATGGCATTAATCCATCATCCTTTGGACCATCTTTAGGAGTAGTGTATAATTTTGAAAAATGTGTCTTTGACTACAATGGTAGCAACATGGTTCAATGGTATCTTTACTTTGGTTTCTGATACCTGATATTAATCTAGCCTTCATAAAAACTTGCCATGCCTTGCTTATCCGTGTCTTGATTTCTCTAATGCTTCCTTTGAGCTAAAACTTTTCCCTTGATTAACACATTTACTCTTAGCTTTGCAAGGTTAGGAAACTAATTGGATCAATATTAGGTCCAAGCCCTTGTTTAACCTTGATCATAACTTTTTCTAGCAAGCTCTAAATCTTTCTTTTGAAGAGGTTTAACTCTTAATAGAGTGACCTTGTGGTCTGGCATGGTACTCACAACAGGCATTCTCATTATGCCATTTAGGATATGATGGTGATCTCGGGTTTATGAATACCAGGCCACTAGCTAACCTACTAAAAGATGGGAGTAAATCTCTTTGTAGGAGTAAGGAAGTGGCTCAAAGTGTGTTCCTCTTCTTAGGGTGCTTGTCGATTGTTTAGAGCTCTTACATTGTTTGCTTTATAGGGTTGTTCACTCTAAACAGTGTTTTGAATGGAATTCAATGCAAAACTCATTGTTAGAGTGAATCTAACAGAATGGATTGGTTGTGGCACTAGTGAATAGGGGTTAAAACCTGAATAAAACATGTTTGGGAAGTACATACCTTGTGCCAAATATGGATTCCAAGTAAACTTAGCATGACTTTCACTAACAACATTCACCTTTTTCTCTTTACCCTTTGCCATTGACTTTTTGGTCAAGTTGGATGATTCCCCACTGGATATCTTGCCACTTTTAATAGCATTATTGATCATTTTGCCTGATATAACTATGTTGACAAAATTTTTCATGGTATTTCCTACAAACCTGTTATAGTAGGGAGCTCATAGTGTGTTGATAAACATTACAATCATTTGTTTCTCGGTCAAAGAAGGGTGAACTTAAGCTATTTCATCTTTCTATCTCCAAGCATGCTACCTGAAGCTCTCATAGGCTTTCTTTTCATAATCAAAAGGGAAAGATGATCTAAGGCCCAGTTAGATACGCGCTTATATTGATTAAGGAAAGTGCACGAGCCAAATCAGCCTATGTCTAAATTCTTATGGGATTAAGCCCTATATATCAACAGATGGCTGCCCTAGTTAAGCTATCCTAGAAGTAGTGAGTTAGCATCTTTTCATTCTCTTCGTATCAAGCCATCTTGCAGTAATACATGCGAAGGTGGGCAGAGGGTTCTGTAGTCCCATTGTACTTTTCAAAATCCAACACTTTGAATTTAGATCGGATAATGAGATGGAAAACAAGTCCCAAAGATTTGGCATCTACTATCCAAAATCTATTACTTCTTTCGATAGCCTAAAGGCATTAGTGACTGATACTTGCTTAAGCCTTTATCACAGCCACTACGTACCCCTTTTATCTTTTCTCTTTAGACGATCTGAAGAGGTGCCCATGACTTAAAAGATATATGGTGATATGGTTAAGCCTTTAGATTATCCCTCGACCGAGATTTGAATCAGGCATCATAATATGAAGGGGAGAAAGACTATCAAATGAGTCACTCATTCAACTAGTCTTGGAATGTTATCGTGAAGTCACCATTGACTATTTCAGGCTAGGCATTACCAGATGCCTACTAAAAATAATATCTCAAGTTACAAAACTTGAAATATTAATTTCAAGGTTTGCAAGGTCCAAAGATTCATTGGTTGGGTTTGGGAGTTGGTTACACATGGGGAAGGATTAGCATCCCCATAATGCCCAAGATCGATACCCATTAACTATATCTTACTTTTGTTTTGACTTAATAGGTCCCATTTGGTTGTTATTTAGGTATAATCCTCATTTGTGCATGAATTTTTTGAAAATTGTAGATCTAGGTTTTGAAAGAAAATTTATATCACCTATGCACCACAAAGGTATAAGAAACATAAGGGTTTTTAACGAAAATATTTTTTGGATTAAATTTTAAAAATTCAAATATTTTGTATTAGGCATTGGAGAGATATCAACATGGAATATTCCCTTATACTTTTTTTAAAAACAATTTTTAAATATGAATGCATGACGGTCACTACAAAAAAAAATGTGTTAATAGAACAAAAATGAATATAATAATTTCATAGACACACAATTGCAAACAACAAAATATAAAAGGAGGGATGATCGGAGTGTATCTCGTAATTGCCTTTGATTATTAAAGAATAACTAGAATGGCAATTTAGAGATGTGTTTGGATTTGGTGGTAATTAGAAGGATAGAAAAACTTTTAACTAAAACAATCTCAGACACTTAGAAGAGAGAAAATTCTTGGGTTTTGAGGTAAAGTGGGGTTAGAGTATTCCCTCGAAGTGGTAGGGTTAGAGCATCCCGAAGGATAAATTTTTTTATGATTTAAGAAAATAATTAGGAATCCTAAATAAATTCAAGAGAGAAAATTTGAGATTTTAGTGGAAAAAGAGGTTGGATATACTCTTTGAGTGGTGAGGTTAGAGGATCACAAAAAATGAAATTTTTTTTATATTTTAAAAGGAAAAGATATTTTGAAAAAAGGTACTTTCAAAATAAGGAACCCAAGATTTGAATAAAATGATTTTGTATTAAGCCTTGATATGAGCCTAAAGGGCTTATGTTGTAAAAGAGCCAATTGGATGCATTTCGAGAAGTTTGAATGCTTTAGTGTTGGCGATTCAAGAGATTGAGTTAATTTAAATTCTAGAGAAAATAGGGGATAGCATTGTGTTGTCTTCCTTACTAGATTTATTTTGGGTTCATCCAAAGGTTTTAAGGGGTAAGCAACATGCCGTTGGAAAGGTAACTCGATGAGGACTAATATATGAAAATATTTTAAAAATCCTAGAAAATCACCTTCTAGGTGGAATTAATTTTTGGAATTAGGCCTACTTTAACACTGGCAGCATTTACAAGGGAAAGGGCATGATAGATTTTGAAAAATCATTTTGTGCTAATCCAAAATCATTAAATTGTAAACAATACCTTTTCAAAAAATGAATTTTACGAACTTCCTAGGAAAAATATTTACATAATATAGAAAAATCATTTGATGGGCCAAAATGGCCTAAACAGAATGTAATGTGCTGGTCATAGGGGTTTTGGACAACAAATGTTTGAAAAATCATAATTCTTTCATCCAAGATGATCTGAGGACAAACAAGACACCTTTGGAAAGATAATTTGATGCCTTTTAAAGGAAAAATATCAAAAAATTCTAAAAAAATAATTTATGGTTCAAAGATAATTTTTCAAATTCAAACTATGGTGCTATCAGAGCAAAAATAGGTGTTATTCGATTTTTTAGGTTTTTTGGGGGGTCAAATTCGAGTTATGGACATCCGAACATCCATAACATAGGGAAAAGAATGACATGGGCATCACGAGTTCATTCCATAAGTATGGAGTAGTTTGGGACAATGAAACAACTCGTTGACCATGCCACCATGAAAGCATTAAACTCAAAATTAAGGCTTAATAATTTAACTAAAAGGGGCATTTTTGTTTTAAAAATGGCATTTTTAAACTTATTTTACCATGAATCCAGTTTTGAAATGTTTGATTTATCCCCAAGATTAGAATTCTAAATTTATAAAAACATTTAACCATGTTATTCTCCATCTATTGGGGGTAGTATGAACTTAACTTTAGGATTTTTTTGAAACATAGATTTTTAGCAAACAAGGAAGCATCTTGACAGAGATGTCATGAACAAAATACAACATACACAAAGATGATCAAGGATAATGCAAACACTCAAAGATGACATTTTGACATGGCAAAGATGATAAAAAATGCAAGGAAGTGACAAATAAAATGCATGGAAATAATAACTCCATGAATTGCATCAAAAAGCACTCTATGAAAGATGACATGAACTTATTTGAGCAAAGAAAAACATGTTAGAATTTTCGAAATAGCATTTTTATGCCATGAGACATCTTAAAATGTAAGAAAATGCATGACCATACTTAATGCATGTTAGGAAGAACATTCAAGCATGTGTTAATCATGTGAAAATAGATGAAGCATGATAGAAAATGTATGAATAAAGGACTACTTCAATTACAAAATGAAAAAGAAGACGTTTAGCCAACCAAGCAATATCAAGGTGTTAAGAAAACATCAAAATCCTAAGACTACCTTAACCAAGGCAATAAGAATGTATGGAAGTCCTAGAATGGCCATCATAACATAAATGGTTCTCTAAAATGATGTAAGTGGGAAATGAGAAAAAAATAGAGCTAGGTGAGAAAATCGATCAAAAAGCCTCAAGCTTTAGCCTTTTTATTTGAGCAACATCTTTGTACTGACCTTCTTTCCTTGTTTGATGTTGATAAGCAAGGAAATGATAAAAAAAGGTTTTCTCATAAGGTGTTGATGGAAAGAAGTTTTAAGAGGAAGGATGAATGGAATAGAGGGTCTTGAAAGTGGTTTTGGTGTTACTTAGAGGAACTATGAGAATAAAGTTTTTTGTTGAGGAATGAAAGGCAATGAAACAGTGTTTTTGGGTTTGGACTTTGCTAGAGATTTTTTAGAGATGGCTGAAAAAAATGATCCCTTAAACCAACTTTGGCCCTTTTTTAAATTCAAGGTTAATGATTTTTAAGGTAAAGCAAGGGCATTTTTTATCTTTCATTCATGAACTAGGGGACAACTCTGGGTATTATGCTTAGCAGCTCTTATTTTTATTTGTTTTGCCATATAGAGTGGTGGTGCAGAAAGGCTATAATAGCCTATAACTAAAAAAAAGCCTAGCATGCCCTTTGACAAACCATATATTTCATGAAAATGTCCTTTGTCATTGGTTATTTGGGCTTTAAATTTTTTTTAAGTCCAATCATGAACCCATAGCTAAGGCCTAGTTTAAATTATGATGATTTTTTTTTTGCAAGAAACATGTTTGAATCGAGTTTTCAAAGGTTGAAAGATAGCTTGAAGTAGGTAGAAATACCTTAGTGTATCGAAACAAGACATTTTATATCGACACATAAGGTAATTATTACCCATGAGTATTGATACAAAGAAGTGTGTATTGATACTAAGAGCCAAAAATTGTTTCAGTCTCGAGACTTAGAGCCATGTATTGATACTCTATGAATTTATATCGATTCTTTTAGTTATGTATTGATACATTGTGCCAAAAATCACAACTTCAACTGCTGCTTAGGCTTATATCGATACAAGCATGCTAAGTATCGATACCACACCTTAAAAAATCAATAACAAACCTTTTGGTATCAATACTACATGTGAAAATTTGAATTTTTTGTGACATGAAAGCTTCAAAATAATACTTGTGCACCTATTTGACTTGCATGTAACTTAGACTTCTTGAATACCTCAACTAGGTCACATACAATGGGAAACTAACCTGTACTTATCTGAATGACTTTGGTGATACTTCAGAAAATGACATTTGATGCCTTATTTTTACATTTTTCTTTAATATGACCCATAGGCATTTCAGACCTTTCCAAAAAAAATTTTCACTTGGCATCATGTTGTCTAATAGTGCCTAGCAATATGGCACCCAACAATCATCCCTATTTTTATTTTATTTTATTTGATCTTATCATCTTTCGATTATGTCTCAGGATGCTAGAAATTAGCTCAGATAAAATGAGATGTCTACAACTGCCCTTCTTTGGTTGTTACTGAGTATTAGAAATAAGGCAAAAACAAACAAACACCATTTTGCTCAGGTAAGATAATGGTTCTATATACTTGCAAAAAAATAGAGATTTAGTTAGTATTATGTTGAGATCCGAATATATTAGCAATGGTCCCACTTGATAAGAGAATTTCAATGTATTGTGTAAGGTTTGAACTCCCTATTAGGTTTGCAGTTTCCTAGGTTTAACCCTTTAAACAAGATTTAGCTAGTGTGAGCTTTGACTCAATAGCATCTAGCTCTTTGTTGACTTATGTAAGTAAGCATCTTGCTCTTTAAGGACAGAGGTAGGTAAGCATCTTGCTCTTTAGGGATTAAGGTATGTAAGTGTCCTGCTCATTGAGGATGGAAATAGGTAAGCATCTTGCTCTTTAAGGACTGAGGTAGGTAGGTGTCTTGCTCTTTAAAGAAAAAGGTAGGTAAGCGTCTTGGTCTTTGAAGACTGAGATAGGTAAACGTATGCTCTTTGAGGATTGAGGTAGGTAAATGTCTTACTTTTTGAGGAGTAAGGTAAGTAAGCATCCTATTTTTCGAGGATTGAGATAGGTAGACGTCCTACTCTTTGACGACTAAGGTAGGTAAGCATCCTACTCTTTGAGGACCAAGGCAGTTAATTAACCTTCTCTTTTAGGACTAAGGTCGTAAACATCCTGCTCTTTGAGGAGTAAAAGGGAAAAAAATGCCTTGCTCTTTAAGGACTGAGAAGATATGAGTTTAGGTACCTTTCTTAAATGAATTTTTCAATTTATGCTCCCATAAGATGAGGAATTCATACCTGGAATCTTTTAAGGCTTTTTGACAACATGAATTTATACCCGAAGGTTTGTTTAATTTTGGCTTTTGAGAGTAGAAGTTCATACCTAAAGAATATTATTGTTGTATGAATGATGCATGAGGATGCAAATGCATGCTTATATGGTACAAGAGTAATGATTTTAAAATCTAATCTGATAATTAGTTTTTTCGATCATCTGATCTTCTACAGGTTTGATAGGGTGGCTTCTTGCCCTAGGGTTTATCAATCTTGCCTTAGATTTCTAGAAGCTTTGAATGTTAAGGTCATTTTGGAAGGAAAAAGTGGTCTATGATTGTAAAGGGATGGTCCTGAGCTTAGCTGACTCATGTTTAGGAACTTTTTCTTATGTCAAGTTTAATGGCGAGTATAGAGGATTCCTTTTTACCAATTATTATTCAAAGGGTGTCTTTAGTGGTTAAAGTGGACTATTTTGAACTTCGATTGTTAAGATGTTAATTTGAAAAGAACTTTGGCCCTTTCTCTTTAGGCTAGGGTTTACTAGGAGAAGTATTTTTAAGCATGTTTCTAGGATATACAGTCTAAGGGCAAGACCGATTGTGGCCCTCAAAGGTTTATTCTTGGCCTTTAGACATGAAATAAAATTCTTGCAAAGTTTCATCTTTCCAAGTAATGCTAGGATATCTTATTATCAATTCCATTCATTATCAAGCATTATCAGTTAAATTATAAATGTGATGCAACATGGGATGCATAAGTTAGAAAAAGACCTTGTAAGAAATCAAGTGATTGTATTTCATTCTAAAGAAAAAATTTACAAGTTATGACAAATTATAGGATCACAAAAAGATTTTAAGATTTAAAGGAGTTAAGAGGGGTTTTCCTGGCTACTTAGCCCTAGATACTGATGACATGATTCTTCCACTAAGTGTTTTTAAAGATCATTCTCAAATAGTTAATCCTTTGGTGCTAGCAGACACACAAAAAGATTCTTTAGATTGCCTTATGGTGGGATAGAGGCCTCCAGGTTAGGTAGTTTCCATTTTTTCATGTGTAAGTAAATATGAGATTCGATATAGTAGGTTGGCATAGAATAGGTGAATTAGGTTATGATTTAGTGTCTTGATCAGGGTTGTAAGTGTGGGTAAGTTAGTTCTAGTCTAGGCCAATGATAGTTTAGGCTTGATTTAGGTTAGATAAGGAAGAGTTTGGTCACTGTTTTGGGTTTTCAACTTAAGCCTATTTATTTTCTTAGAAGCCTTTTAGGTTTTTATCCAAGGTTTTTTTCTTTTTCTTTTTGTTTTTTTTTTGTGAAATAGTGAAAACAGAAGGTGGATAGTATGGCCTTTAGGTTTTCATCCTAGGATCTTTTCAGGCATAGTATTTCTTAACAAAATCAAAATTCACAGGGTTGGGAAGGTCACTACTGTTTATCTTGATCAAGATGAGGGCTCCTCCAAAAAATACATGCTTTACCATGTATGTCCCTTCCTAATTCAAAGTCAATTTTCCTTGAGCACCTTTATAGATCAGAAGGATTTGTTGTGCACCAAGTCACCTTTTCAGAATTGACGAGGATGCATATTTTTTTTGTGGGCTCTTATCATGCACTTTTGATAAACTAGCCCATGATAGATGGCTTTCATTCTTTTCTGCTTAATAAGATTGAGCTACTCATATCGTTTCTTTAGCCATTCGGCCTCTTCAAGTTGTGATTCCATCAAAACTTTGTGTGAGGGAATTTGGACCTTAATAGGTAGGATAGCCTCCATGCCATAGACTAAGGAGAATGGGGTAGCACCTGTAGAAGTGCGCACTACTATTCTATAGGCATGTAATGTAAAAGGCAACTTTTTATGCTAATCTTTATACGTCTCAGCCATCTTTTTTACTCTTCTCTTGATATTCTTGTTGGCTGCTTTAACTACCTTATTCATTTTTAGATGGTATAGGATAAAATTTTGATGTTGAATCTTGAACTGAGAGCAGATTGCTTATGTCATTTTGTTTTTTAGGTTACATGCATTATTTTTAATTATTTGCTCAGGAAGGCCATATCTATAGATGATATCCCATTTCACAAATTTGTATACAACAAATCTAGTGACATTGGCATAAAAGGATGCCTCTACTCACTTGGTGAAATAATCGATAATGGCCAGAATGAAACTGTGCCCATTAGAAGCCTTAGAGGTGATTAGACTGATCATGTCCATCTTCCACATAAAAAAAGGTCATGAAGTTGTCATAACATATAAAGGTGTTAGTGGGACATTGATTTTGTCTGCATAGATTTATCATTTGTGGCACTATTGGGTATATAGTTGATGCAATCTTTTTCAAGGGTCAATCAATAATAACCTGATCACATGACTTGTTTCATCATTTGGTGTCCATTAGCATGCATACCACAGATTGCTTCTTGGACTTCTTTGAGAATTCTTTTGGCTTCAAAGGCATCCACACACCAAAGTAGTACATGATCCCAAACTTTCTTGCACAAAATTTTGCCATCCAAAATGAAGTTTGCAACTATCCTTTGGATGGTTTTCTTGTCAATTTTGGTGGCACATTTGGGGTATTATTGATCCTTGATATAATGAAAGGTGTCATGATACCATGGCAGGCTGTCCTTTTTTTTGACATTTTGGCAAGGTGTTAGAGTTGTATAGATGCTCATCTGAATGGGAGCAACATCTGATTCTTAATTGACTTTAAACATGGACGTCAAGGTGGCTAAGGCATCAATAATTTGGTTCTCTTCTTAAGGTAAATGCTAAAAGTAAATATCATCAAACTCTTTTCTAAGTTCTGAGACTAGATTCCAATAATGGATTAATTTAGCTTCATGCATTTTAACATTCTCCTTTCAATTAATATATGACAAAGGCTAAATCCCCAAATACTTGTAATGCTCAAATACCTCTTTCAATGGCGGCTTGGAGTCCCATAACTCGGCCTCATATTTAGCTATATTGTTAGTGCAGTCGAAGTTTAATCTTATGATGTAGGGGTAGTAATTTCCATTAGGTAAGATAAGAATTGCCATAATTCCATGCCCCAACACATTTGAAGCTCCAACAATGTACATTTCTCAAAATGAACTATAATCGATTATGCACATCAAGTCTTTGTTAAGGAATTTAAAGTCTAAAGGTTGATAGTTATCTATTGCTCGACTTACCAAGAAATTTGCTATTGCACTACCCTTGATGGCTTTCTGGTTCACATACACAATGTTGTATTCAAAAGGCAAGACTTGCCATCTAGCTAATCTTCTTGACAAGGTAACAGCCTCACACAAATACTTGATGGGATTAAGTTTAGCGATCAGGCAGTGGTATGGTATAGCATGTATTATTTTAACCTTTAGGTAGTCCAAGTCAAAGCACAGCTAGCTTATCTATAGTTGAATAGTTATTTTCATATTCCATGAACTTCTTGCTCAAATAGTAGATAACTTGTTCTTTCTTCCCTAACTTATCATGTCGACTAATATGTAGCCCATCAACCTATCAAAAATTGATAAATACAGGATAAAGGTCGACAAGGCACCAATGGCATAAGTACCGAAGGTTTGAGAGATAGTGTTTAACCTTATTGATGGCATCTTGCATTCCATTCTCTAAGATTTTGTTTTTGAAGTAGTCGAATGATTGGATCATAATTGTCAGTTAGTTGAGCTATAAATCGAGCTATGTAGTTTAGCCTTCCCAAGAAACTCCTCATTTTTTTAAGTTTGAGGTGGCGACAGATTTTGAATGGCCTTGACCTTTTTGAGATCGACTTTTATTCCTTTTTCACTCATAATGAAGCCTAATAGTTTGCCAAATGTGACACTAAATGTGCTTTTTGTGGGATTTAACTTGAGTTGTCATTTGCAAAGCCGTTTAAAGAGTTTCTATAAATTAGCCACATGTTCACTCTCTTTTTGCAATTTGGTGATCATGCCATCTGCATAGACCTTGATTTCTTTGTGCATAAGATCATGGAACAATGTTACTGTTGCTTTTTAGTTGGTTGCTCTAGCATTTTTGAGCCCAAAGGTCATTATTTTGTACTAGAAAATGCCCTGCATGGTCATGAAAGTCATCCTTTCCATATCTTTAATTGCCATTTAAATTTAGTTGTGACCCAAAAACTTATCCATGAAGGAAATATGCATTTTTGGTAGTGTTGTCTAATGAGGTATCGATATAGGGCAAAGGGAAATTATCTTTTGGGCTGGCTCAATTTAGATCCTTATAATCTACCCATATCCATACTTTACTATCCTTTTTAAGAGCTAAAACTATATTTGCTACCTATTCAAGATATTTGGCTACCTTAAGAAATCCTATTTTAAATTGTTTTTTCACTTCTTCTTTGGTATTCAGAAGCATTTTGGGTTTTATCTTTCTAAGCTTGTGTTGTATGGGCTTACACTCGAATTTGAGGTGAAGTATGTGGACCACAATGTTGTGTCTAATTTGAGCATGTCCTAGTAAGACCAGGCAAACATATCCCAATACTCATGGAGGAAACTTAGTAGTTAGGTTTGGGTTGATAGGTTTATGAAGGTTCCAATTTTGACTTCTTTCTGATCTTCTTTTGTTCCAAGGTTTATATTTTTAATGGGTTCTTCACAAGGCAATATCTGTTTTTCTTCTTGTTCAGTTAGCCTTAGCAAGCCTAGGGGTACAGGGTTATCTTCAAAATTCTTTTAAACTCGACCTCACCGATGTAGATCAGTTGCTCAAAACTGATTTTCAAAGTTTGAACATGAATATTCATGTCACCTTTATCAGGGTACCTGAAGATATGAAAAAAGAACAATATAGGCAAAAAAATATGTAGAGAAAAGTCTAATGGTTGACAAAAACTATGATCACAAAGGATAAAATGCATAATGCTCAGTCATTTTCATTGATAACACTTAATAAAAGGATACCCATACAAAGGATCCAACAGTGCTTTTAGGCAAAAACATACAGCTCTAGTTCATAGCATTACTTTGAAACAGACTTGAACAGTACAAGAATCTCAGGTTTAGTCAAAAAACTTAGAACAAATCCTGAAAGGCATAGGCGAGTCTCTTAGATTATTGCTGATGTCTTTGGCTTATCAATTGCATTAACAGAGAGATCCCCAAATGCCTTTTCAGTATGAGCGTGACATCGGTGAAACCAATATCCATATGTCTTCCTGGATGATAACTTTCTCAAAATGATAAAAACAACATTGGTTCATATCCTATGTTTTATCTTAATAAATTGGCCATCCTTTTCTCATGGTTTTTTTTAAACTTGTTTTCTTTTTTGTTGTGCACTGGGCTTGAACTCAATCTTGTTGACAACTTTTAAAGCTTTGGCAATCCTTTAGAGGTGTTTTTTAAGTCCTTTTCTGGCCTAGGCACCTTTGCCAACCATTAACTTTAGACCCATATGCATGCTCTTTGATAAATGACGCTCATATATTAGCAACCCCTCCTTGACGTAAGTGGCATTAACAAACTCAAAGGATTGGAATGAAGATTTTAAGATATTTTCATCGAGTTTGATATAAGGGACATTAATTAAGGTGTAACAATGATATCTTCTTCTCTTTCGATGCTGACAAATTTGTTTTCAATGATGAATTTTAACCTTTGATGTAGTGATGATGGCTCTGCCTTTACAGAATGAATCCAAGGCCTTCCCAATAGGTAGTTATATGATAGAGTAATATCCATTGCATAAAAGTCTACTTCATAAGTGCATGGGCCAATTTGGGGTATAATGCTGATGTTTTCTATAATATTTTTGTAAGTTCCATTGAATGCTCACACTACTATGTGACTATTTTGGATATGAAACGCATCAATAGAGAGCTTATTCTAGCATGATACATGTATTACATTTGGAGCTGACCCATTATCGATGAGCACCTTGGGCAACATATTGCCTTTGCAAAATGTAGTGATGTGAAAGGCTTTGTAGTTTCCCCTTTCTCCATGAGGGATTTCCTCATCACTGGAAGATATATAGTTGTCGGTAGTGATGTTGCTTACTAGGTGATCCAATTGGTTTATCGGGATGTTTAGAGGGACATATGCCTTATTCAGAACCTTGAAAAGGGATTTTTATGAGCTTCCAAATTCAACAGAAATGAAAGCACATATATCTTGATGGGTTGCTTGCTCAACTGATTGATGATGCTGTATTCTTGTGCTTGATGAACTTAAGGAATTCCATTGCTTTTTTCTCACTCCTTGGCTCTTTGATAGCTATCAGATTTAAGTCTTTGGTTAGAGGCTTTGGTGCTTGAGGAATAAGAGTACTATTTTTTTGCTGAGTTTTATCTCATGATGCTGTTGGAACGTAACATCTACCACTTCGAGTTAGGTGGCTTACCCATAGAAGGTCAATGTTTGCTGCTTGTTGACTTAATTCTTCGGTGATAAAGATTTTGATAAAGGAAAGGGGATTCATATTTATAAGAGAAAGGGGATGGAAGTTGAATGATTATCTTTGGCATAGGCTGAACAGAGGCAACTTTAGCTTTTAATTGGTTATTAAATAATACCAATGGTCTTCCAACACCATAGAAAAGGTTATTCTCTTTCCTTTTGGTGGCATTGATAGACGATGCCGTATTTACAAAGATGGCATATGAGGCTCAATTTTTATCATAGAATTTAATGGTACCTTTGTTCATCATCCTCTGAACCATGGCATGAAACTTTTTGCATGGTTGAAGAGTATGGCCATAAACGACGTCGAAATCACAAAAATCATTGGTTTCCTTTTCATCCTTTCAATTTCATTAACTAGTTTAGCTTGTACCCAAATTTGCCAAAACAAATTCATTGACATTCTAACCTCATCTAAGTTTTCCATGACTTCGTAGTCTTCTTCAACTGTTATTCTACTCACATTTGACTTAGTCTAATTTTGAGATGAACTGGCTTCAGTACTTGATTTTAGCTATTGTTTGGCCTCTATTTTTTCTTTTTCTTTGCCTTAGAAGAGTTTTTCTTGCCCGAGTCACTTTTTATGGCTTTATCAACTATTTTACACAATACGACTACATCTACGAACCTTCTTAGGATTATCTTCACTACCTTCTCATAATAAGGTGCTTATAATGTGCCAATAAATCTAACAATCATTTCTTTTTCTCTCAGCAGGGGATGAATACTGGTGGCCTCCACTATCCACCTCAAGCATATTGCCTAAAGTTTTCGTCAGCTCTTTGTTTCATGCTCATAAGAGAAAAACAACTTGAAACCCAATCGATGCTAGGTCTCCCCTTATCTATGGCGTTAATAGACTAAAGGATGCACTCGTCAAGCTTTTCATAGAACTTAATTTTAGACTAGTCTATCATCTCTTGGACCATCTCTAAGAAAAGTAGGAGAATTGAAGAATATGCCCTTGATTGCAATGATAGTAGGATGGTTTTATGGTTTTTATGCTCTGGTTTTTTAACATCAGATGTTGTTCTAGCTTTCATAAAGGTTTGCCAAACCTTACTCATTAGGATTTTAACTTCTTTAACTTTTTTGACCCAATATCTTTTCCCCTCAATCACCACTTTCACTCTTGTCTTCATATGGTTAGGAAGTGAATTGGCTCTAACGCTAAGTCTAGGCTGACATATTGCATCTTCCTCTTAAATAAAGTGTAATTCTCAATAGAGTTGCCTTATGCCCCAGCGTGGTATTTACGATAGGCATTTTCATCATATCAGTTGCTGTATAGAAGTGATTTTGGGTTCGTGTATACCAGGGCCACTAGTTGACATGCTAGTAAATGGGAGTAAATCTCTTTGTAGGAGCAAGGAAGTGGCTCGAAGTGTTACCTTCCTCAGGTATTTAGAGCTCTTGTGTTATTTACATTAAGGGATTATGCATTCTAGGCTGTGTTTTGAATGGGATCTGGTGTGAAACTCATTATTGGGACTATCTTTGTAGAATAGACTGGTTATTGCATTGATGAATAGAGGTTAAAACCTAGATGCAACATGTTTGGGAAGTACAAACCCTAGATTGGATACGGATTTCGATTAAACTAGGCATGACTTTTGCTAACAGCATTCACCTCTTTTTCTATGCCCTTAGTTGTTAACTTGTTAACTAAGCCGGATGATTCTCCAATGGATATTTTACCACTATTGATAGCATTATCGATCATTTCCCCTGATATGACCATATTTACAAAATTTTTCATGGCATTCCACCAACCTTTCATAGTAGGGAACTCACAAAGTGCTGATAAATGTGACTATCATCTCTTTCTTGGTCAAAGAGAGGTGACCTTAAGCTACTTCCTTTCTCCACCTTTAAGCATATTGCCTAAAGCTCTTAGAGGCTTTCTTTTCCATGTTTATAAGGGAGAGATGATCTGGGGCCTAATTGGGCACATGTTTATATTGATTAAGAAAGGCATGAGCCAAATTTGCCCATGCCTAAATTCTTGCGAGATCAAGCCCTATACACCATCAGATAGTTGCCCTAATTAGAATATCTTAAAATCAATGAATTAATAGTTTTTTGTTTTCCTTATATCCAACCATATTACAATAGTACATGCAAAGGTAAGCAATGGGGTCTATAGTTCCATTGTACTTTTCAAAATTTGGCATTTTGAATTTAGGTAAGATGACAAAATTGGAGAGTAGTCCCAAAGATTTTGCATCCATAATCCTAAATTTGATACTTTTTCTGATAGCTCAAAGGCACTTTTCTAGCAACTGGTACTGATAGGCCTTCATCATTTTTTAAAGACATCTTTACTTTTTCTTATTTGATTTTCTCATCGAGATCTAGGACTATAGGCCTTGACAGTGAAATGCTCACACACTGAAACCTTTAAACTAGATGGGATAGTGTTGCAAGGCTAATGTAAATTAATGGCTGAGTTGATGGAATATTTCTTGTTGAAGGTTGTTGTCAATGCAATGCCCTTTCTTAAGCATTGGTGGCTTCAGTATCACCATTCAAGTTGCTCTCAGGATTTGTTCATTCTTTTCCCGTGTCAACTATGCTTGTTTGCCCTTTTTTTCTTCAAAGCCTTAAAAAATAGCTTAGCCAATTCTATAATTTGAGCTTAGAGTTCCTCAATCTTACGTAGTGATTACTATTGAGACTCCCTATATGTAAGTTCAAGTTGCTCAATGCGAGCTTGGTGATCATTCTCCATGGTTTTAGGATGATTACAATTGTTATATCGATGATGAACTACAGATTCCATGTTTTAAAGCACCATCACTTTAGATTATTACTGATTAGACTTTATGTATCGTAAGCATGTTTGATGAGATGAAAATGGGTATGTAATTAAATTACAATTAACATGGATGCATAAAATAGTAAAGGAATGAGATTAGTCATGCAAATGCAGAGAGGACAATCAGACTCAGAGAGCAGCTTCATCAATAGCATCTTTCATTAAAGTAATAAAATATCCCAATTACACTCGATTACATTTGAAAATTTGGACATGGTTACATTGCTTGATCACATGTTCCATAAAATAATACAATTTTTGTTCATTGGCTCCGATGGGCAAGATTTCATGTGTCAAGGATTGGGCTACATCCATCTTATTCTTGGCCTCTAACTAGGCTACCTAAATCTGTTTAGTAAGATGACAAGACGGCCTTGATAATTTTGGTATGCCTAATCAACCATTCGTAGCCATTCTTGCTTCTGCTGTTCGGGGGCTCTTACTAGTTCATCAATTTAGTCATGGCGAGCTTGAAGAGAATGTTCTAAATCTTGAATTTTGAGCATCAGAGTCTCACTCATAGCTTGGCATACTTTCAAATCCTTGACTCAAGCTTTTAGCTGTCTATTCCTCTTTTTGTAAGTTGATGCGAGGGCATGGGTTTTGATAATCTTCTCCCTAGTAACCTTAGTCATTTTTCTCCATTGATGTAGTTCCTTCTTGAAGGTAACAATTTTTACCTCCCACTCAACTGATGACTTACCAAGGCCTTAAGACTTGCTTGCTTTGCTAAAGGCCACATAGTCTTTCGTTGAACTTCAAGATCTTTCTTGAAGTGGTTTTTCTTTTTGATAGCTCAGTTTATCTCGCCATCCCAGAGATAGAGGTCCATTTTTAATTGACTCTTCTTTTCTTTTAGGTGAGCGATTTCCTTGGCAAAGTTGCCTTTCCTTGTTTGAACTCTCGCTTAAGCAATTCAATATCAGAGTGAAATTCATTAATTGATATTTATGATGTTCCAATACTAGATAAAGTCAAGGTGTCATTGATGTGATGGATCCTTCACTCATCATATTTCGGGGTTACACTACTTCTTCTCCAATACCTTCGCATACAATAGGTTTATCTCCAAGCATGGAAAGCTAGCTAAACTTTCGATTTGTAATCAGGCTCACCATAACTGAAATCCTACTGCTCTAGATCTTGGACAAAGGGAATTAATTGTCAGCACTGAAATTGTCATAGGACAAGGATAGGTGCATAACTAGTGCTTCTCCATAATCCCATAAGTGGCATATAACTATAATCTCCATATTGGTATATGATTGTCTATGGTAAAAACCAAAGGGCTTTCCATGTCACCTCTTTTCCACTAAGGTTCTGAAATTTTTGGACCCATTGCTCTTCAGACTTGTCTTAAGGCTATTCCTTCTCAAGTACCTTGGAGATAAGGCTAAAACTGGGTAAAAAGTTACTGACACCTTCTTTTCTTCAGGACAAAAATGACTGACAAGCCAAGTGTGAAAAAGTGGCATGCTTCTGAAGAAATGATTGTACCTATTTTCTTGCAAAAACTAAGAGCTCAAATAGTTTCAGCAATGATGGCTAGTTTGGGATTAATGTTGCAGCACAATCGAAAAAACCAATCTATTATCATAACTTTAACATAGCCTAATGTCTTCAAAAATATGACTAGGCCATATATTGCCAGAGCAGAGATATCTTAAACTTTTTAGATATCAATAGTACTCACCATTGCTTCTTTCAAACTAGCTCATGAAATGCACTCATTGTTCCTCTTCATCTTGATACGATCCTTGATCCAGGATTCTATTGCCCCAAGAATCTGAGTTAATCTTTTCTTGAAAGTTAGAGTGTGCAAAGCCTTACAATATATTCTATCAGTCTTAGCCCTCTCAATATTGAGTAACATAATGTATTCGTCAATTATGGGGACCAAATCTTCATGATTGAAAGTGAAACATTGATACGCTAGGTTCTAAAACTGAGATGCTACTTGTAACAGACCAACATCCAAACGGACCTAGAGTAAAAAAGGCTATATCTTTATATCTCTTAGTGAATAACTCCATCTCGATGTTGTCCCAACTGGTCCATATATGCTTCAGATCTTTGGCAATCATTCTAAGGTACCCTATCTCAACCCTTTTATGCATTGTTGACAGATGCCTAGGTTCCAAGACATCCCCATCTTTACACTGTCGGTTCTTTGACCATGCTTGGACTTCCTTAAAAGGCTTCAGATCTAAAGTGGATTATTGCTTTATGGCAGACACCCCTTTATGAACACCAAACTATTGTCCAATTGTCTCATAATGATGATGATTATGATGAAATAATGCATGCATCAAATAGGAAGACGTAAAGGAAACAGGTTAAATAAGGTTTTATATAAAAAGTAGCAACAAAAATGCATCATAGAAAAATTTCCTTGATAATAGACAATACAATGCCTAGGGACGAACACAATAATTAACCATAAATGGATAGCATAATAGCATGTCTAGGTTAAAATCACCTTAGCAATGTGGCAGGGTACCTCACAAGGACCAGACTAACCAATTAAGTGGTGATGTTTATTCATCAACACCTGTGACAAGCAAATGTTAAGCCGTTATTTGGACAGCATAACAGCTTATCTTGGTCAGGTATGATTTTTTTTATGAGGCATTACAGGTGATAGCATTTGTTTACCATTACCCGTTTATTAAGGAGGGTTAGCTGAAACATGACAACGTAACCTAAAATAGTCATGAAATAAAACAACAAATGTGGGTGATAATGTCTATTATCACCTATGTAACTTATTGCGTAAGAATGAAAGTAAGAAATATTTCCTTGAGTAACCCTATTCTCTGGGTTATTCTAGCAGCATTCCAATATGGTTTGACATAGTTTGGCTCACAAGGTTCATTATTTGAGTTTAAGTAGGTGCCTAGATTGGTATCCGAATCGTTCCTCTATTTGGTAAGGATAGTCGAGGCACCCCAATCCTTGGCCCATCGAGGCTTTAGTAGAACTAGTTTGATCCAATGGATGTATTTCCCGATGCAAATGAAGAGGGCTACTTACGAAAGACATAGGCAAGTTACACCCTTGAAGGTTTTGCCATGCTTACGCGGAAGGATACTCACGAAGGCTGATGGCTCACTTCCTCTAAATAATTAGGACCATAACCTCACCACGGTGTTTCGTAGGAATCTAATGCACATGCTAGTGTATAGTGTTTGTTACAGAAAACAATCAAACCTTCTGTTTTACTCTTATATTACCATACTTGTTCGAATCAATGTTTATTCGAGAATGAAATAATCTTTGGCAATCATAGAGCAAAAACAATGAAAGATAACACGTAAATGGATGAAGGTGAAAGAGGAGTATAACCAACTAATGATGAATTCAAAAAAACTAAGAATCAAGCGAGATATAGCTAGTCATAGGCTTAACTCTCTAATCTAGTCCCTAGTGGAGTCGTTAAGGTGTCACCACATATGCCTTTTATCTTTTCTCTACGAACGATCCAAAATGAGCATGCACGACTTAAAAGATATATGTTGTTGAGCCTTTAAGTTTTCACTTTGTTGGGATTTTAATTAGGCATGATAATATGAAGGAAGAAAGATCATCAGATTTGGAGTAACCACAAATTTGGAATCACCACTAACCATTTCAGGCTAGGCATGATCGGTTGCCTAGTGAAAACAATATCCCAAGTTACGAAACTCGAAACATTGATTTAGGGTCTGCAAGGTCCAAAGATTGTTGGTTGGGTTTGGGAGTTGGTTACGCATAGGGAAGGATTAGTACCACCAAGATGCCCAAAATTGATACTTGCTAACTATATCTCACTTTGGTTCAACCTAATCAATTCTGATTGGTCATTATTAGATATAATCCCCTTTAATACATGAACTTTTATGAAAATTGTAAAGCAAGGTTTTGATAGAAAATTTTGTATGACATACTCACTGCGAAGGTATAAGAAGCATAGGGATTGTTTGACGAAAGTATTTTCCAAATTAAATTTTCAAAATTCGAATATTCTGTACTAGGCACTAGATAGATACCAACACGAAACATTGCCTTGTAAATTTTATTAGGGAACAATTTTTAAATATGAATGCATGATGGTCACTACAAAAAAGAAATGTATTAGTAGGTCGAAAGGGAATATAATGATTTCATAAACTAACAATCCCAATAAAAAAGAGTATGAAAAGGAGAGACAATCAAAATGTATCTCGTAATTGCCTTCATTATTGAAAAATAATCATAATGAGAACTTTGGAAAGTATTCAGGCTTAGTGGTAATTTTAAAGATGAAAAATAAAAAATTCTAGGATATTTAAGACAGAAAATTTTTGGTTTTAAGGTAAAGTGGGGTTTGTTTATCCCTTGGAGAGGCGGGGTTGGAGCATCCCCAAAGATAAAAATTTTGATATCTTATGAAAATAATTAGGAATCTCGAATAAATTTAAGAGAAAAAATATGAATTTCTAGTGGAAAATAAGGTTAAAGTATCCCTTCAGAGTAGTGGGGTTAGAGCATCCCCAAGAATGAAAATTCTTGATGATTTTAGAAAATAATTAGGAATTGCGAATAAAGTTGAGAGAAAAACTAAAAGTTTTTTAGTGGAAAATAGGTTTGGAGTATCCTCTTGGAGTGGTTGGGTTGGGAGTATCCCTAAGAATGAAAATTTTTGATATTTTAAAAGGAAATGATATTTTAAAAATAAAGAACCAAAGATTTGAATAAAATAATTTTGTCTTAAGCCTTGATCTAAGCCTAAAGAGCTTGTGTTGTAAGGGAGCCAATCATATGCGTTTCGAGAAGTTTGAATGTCTCAATGATAGAGATTCGAGAGATTGGGTTTATTTTAATTTTAAAGAAAAAAGGGGACAACATCGCATTATCTTTTTTCTCAAAATAATTTCGAGTTCATCCAAAGGCTCGAGGGGGTCAGCGAGGTGCCATTGGAAAGGTAACTCGATGATGACTAATATAAAAATATTTTTAAAAAATAAAAAAATCATGTTTTAGGCATTTTTGGAGTTTGGCCTATTTCAATACTGGTAATATGCACAAGCGAAGGGCGTGATAGACTTTGAAAAATCAATTTGGACTCATCTAGAATTGGTAAATCATAAATAATACCTTTCCCAAAAGGAATTTTGCAAACTTTTGGAGAAAATATTTAAATAATATAGAAATATCATCTGATGGGCCGAAATGGTCCAAACAAAATAAAACATGGTAGTTTAAGGGGTTCTAGATAACAAAAGTTTGAAAAATCATAATTCATTCATCCAGAATGATCCAAGGGCAAATAAGATACCATTGGAAAGGTATTTCAATGCTCTTTATGGAAAAAAATGAAAAATTTTGAGAAAAATCATTTATGGCTCGAAATTAATTTTTCAAACTCAAACTATGGTGCTACCAAAGCAAAAACAAGGGTTATTTGATTTTTTTGAGTTTCTTAATGTTGACCTCGAGTTATGGACATCCCAACATCCACAACAAAGGGAAAAGAATGACATGGGTATCACGACTTTATTCAATAATCTCATAATAGTATGGGACAATGAAATAACCCATTGACCATGCCACCATAAAGATATTAAACTCAAGATGAAAGCTTAATATATATTTAACTAATAGGATTATTTTTTGTTTAAAAAGTAGTAATTTTTAAGCATAAGTTACCATGAATCTAGATTCGAAATGTTTAGTTTATCCCCAAGATTAGAAGACCAATTTTATGAAAACATTAAATCCATGCTATTCTCCATCGATTGGAGGTACCATGAACTTAAGTTAGGGATTTTTTTTTTTGAAAATCAGATTTTTAGCAAACAAGCTAGCATCTTGATAGAGATGTCATGAATAAAAGGCAACATATACTAAATAAGGATAATGCATGCTAACACATAAAGATGACATTTTAACATGGAAAAGATGACAAAAAATGCAAAGAGATGGCAAATAAGATGCATGGAAATGATAATTCCATGTGTGACATCAAAAATCATGCTATTTTAGATGACATGAACATGTTTAAGCAAAAAAAAGCATGTGGAGTTTCCAAGACAACATTTTTATGCCATGAGCCTCCTTAGAATGCAAGAAAATGAATGACTATACTCAATGCATGTTAGAAAGAACACTCAAACATGTGCTGAGCATGTGAAAATAGATGAGACATGGCAAAAATGTATGAATAAGGGACTGTTTTGATGATAGAATGAAGGAGAATATGTTTGGTCCACCAAGCAACATCAAGGCATCAAGAAAAATTCAAATCCTAAGACTACCCCAACCAAGGCAACTATAACACACAAGAGTCCTAAAATGGTCATGGTAACATAAATGGTTCATTAAAATGATGCAAGTGCTTGGAATGAGAAATGAAATAAAGCTAGGTG
The DNA here is from genome assembly GCA_038382065.1 of Adansonia grandidieri. Taxonomy (NCBI): domain Eukaryota; kingdom Viridiplantae; phylum Streptophyta; class Magnoliopsida; order Malvales; family Malvaceae; genus Adansonia; species Adansonia grandidieri. Next base: position 16,754,832 of record JBBYHK010000012.1, read on the forward strand.
AAAAAATGTACCAAAAAGTTTTAAGCTTTAGCCTTTTTCTTTGAGCAACAATTTTGGGCTCACCTTTCTTTTCTTATGTTGATAAACCTAGAAATTATAAAAAGAAGAAGTTTTCTAGTAGGGTGTTGATGGAATAAAGTATTAAAAGGAAGGGTGAATGGAATAGAGGGTCTTGGAAGTGTTTATGTTAGTGGTTCGGAGGAACTATGGGAATAAAAAAAAGGTTTTTGGTTTAGGAATGGAGGGCAATGGAAAAATGTTTTGGGTTTGAAGGTTGCAGAAGATTTTTTTAGAGATGGCTAAAAAAAAATCCTTTTTTTGCTTAGCCAAAATTGGCTCCTTTATATAGGGGTGTTTAGCTAACGTTTTTGAGCCAAAAGTAAGGGTATTATGGGATTTTCCCTCATGTATTAGGAGATAACTCCATGTGCTATGCTCTATTACCGTTATTGCCATTGGTTCAGTCATACAGAATAATAGTGCAGAAAGGTTATAGCTACTTCCAACTAGAGAAAAGCCAAGCTTGCCTTTTGACAAACCACATATTTCATGAAAGTGTCCCTTGTTATTGGCTATCTGGGCTTTAAAAGTTTGTTTAAATCCAAGCAAAAGCCCATAGTTGAGGCCTGGTATGAATTATAATGATTTTTGTTGCAAGAAATGTGTTTGAATTTGATTTTCAAAGGCAAAAGATGGCTTGAATTAGGCAAAAATGTCTTGGTGTATCGTACATGACATTTTGTGTCGATACACAAGGCAACTTTTACCCAAGAGCAAAAATTATTTCCAATCTCAAGACTTACAGCCTTGTATTGATACTCCATGGGTTTGCATCGATACTTTTACTTGCATATTGACACATTTTGCCAAAAATCACAACTTTAGCTACTATAAAAGCCTATATTGATACAAACACGCTAAGTATTAAGACCACACCTTAGGTATACTACATGTGAAAATTTAAATTTTGTGAAAATTTGAATTTTATGTGACATGAAAGCTTCGTATCAATACTTAGCACCCATGTGACTTGCATGTACCTTAGGCTCTTTGAATACCTTATCTTGGTCATGACCAGTGGAAAATAGACCTATGAATGACTTCGGTGACATCCTGAGTAGTGACCTTTGATGGCTCATTTTTACATTTTTCTTTAATATGACCCATAAGCATTTTAGACTTTCCCAAGAAAATTTTTTGACTAGCGCCGTGTCTCCTAATAGTGCCTAGCTACATGGCACTTGGTAGTTGTCCCTATTTTTGTTATTTATTTTTTGAATCTATCATATTTCAATTATGCCTCAAGATGCCAAAAATTGAGTCAAACAAAATGAGCTGTCTACACTATTGAATGAGGTATAATTCTCACTGAAGTGGCCTTGCGTCCCAGTGCAGTACGCACAATAGGAAGTTTTATCATACAGGCGATCTTAGGTTTGCGAATATTAGGGCCTCTAGCTGACCTATCAATAGACGGGGGTAAAATTCTTTGAAAAAGTAAGGAAATGGCTTAGTGTTCCCTTTATCGAGATGCTTGTTGATTATTTAGAGCTTTTATATTGTTTGCATTATGGAATTATGCATTTTGAGCTATGTTTTGAACGAGATTCATTGCGAAACTCATTATTGAAACTAACCCGACAGAATGGACTAGTTATGGCATTGATGAGTAGGGGTTAAAACCTAGATTCAACATGTTTAGGAAGTACATTCCTTGCACCGGATGTTAATTCTGATTAAACCTAGCATGACTTTTGCTAACAACATTCACCTTATTTTCTTTACGCTTAGTTATTGACTTCTTGACCGAGATGATTCTCAAATGGATATCTTGCCATTTTTGATATCATTATCCATCATTTCACCTGATATGACTATATTGGCAAAATTTTTTGTGGCATTTCCTATTAACCTTTCCTAGTAGGGAGCTTGCAAAGTGCTAAAAAAAGTGATCGTCATCTCTTTCTCGATCAAAGGAAGGTGAACTTGAGCTGCTTCCTCTCTCCACTTCTGAGCATATTACTTTAAGTTTAGTGGCTTTTTTTTCCATGGTCATGAGGGAAAGATGATCTGGGACCTAGTTGAACATGTGCTTATATTGATCAAGGAAGGCATGAGCCAAATCTACCTATGTTTGAATCTTTACAGGATCAAGCCCTATATACCATTAGATAGCTGGCCCAATTAGACTATCATGAAAATTGTGAATCAGTAGCTTTTTATTATCTCTATACACAACCATTTTACAGTAGTACATGTGAATGTAAGTAGTAGGGTAAGTAGCCCTATTGTACTTTTCAAAATTTGGCTTTGAATTTAAGTAGGATGATGAGATTGGAAACTACCTTTAAAGATTTTGCATCCACAATCCTAAATTTGTCATTTTCTTCAATAGCATGAAAATGCTTTTCTAGTGACTGATACTTGTTTAAGTCTTCATCATTTTTTGAGGACCTCTATGCTTTTTCTTATTCCATTTGCTCATTGAGATCTGGGACTATAGGCCTTGCTAGTAAAGAGCCCACACCTTTAAACCCTTGAACTAGATGGGATGCTACTGCAAGGTTAATGTAATGATGGCTGAGTTGATGGAATATTTGTGGTCGAGGAGCATTGGTGGCTTTACTTCCATTGTTCAAGTTGCTCTCAAGATTAGCTAGTTCTTTTTTCACATTGACTGTGCTTGTTTGCCATTTTTCCTTCAAAACCTCAGACAATAGTTTAGTTAATTCCACAATTTAAGCTTAGAGTTTTTCATTCTTACAGAGTGATTGCTCTTAAGACTTCTTATACATGAGTTCAAGTCTCTCAATGCGGGCTTGATGATCATTTTCCATTGCTTTTCAATGATTGTGAGTGTTATACTGATGATGAACTATAGGTTCCATGTTAGAGCACCTTCACTTTAGATTATTACCGTATTAGACTTTATGTATTATGAGCATGTTTGATGAGATGAAGATGGGTGTGCAATTTAGTGATAATTAACATGAATGCATAAAGTAGTAAAAGAATTAGATTATTCATGCAAATGCAAAAGGGATAACTGACTAAAGAATAGGTTCACCAATAGCATATTTCATTAAAGCAACAAAATATCCCGATTACACATAGTTCTATTTGAAAATGCCAATGTAGACACATTGCTTGATCACATGTTCCAGGACATACAACAATTCTTCTTCAGGGGCTCTGATGGGCAAGATGTCACCTGTCAAGGATAGGACTATGTCCATCATGCTCTTAACCTCCAACTAGGTTACCTAAATCAATTTAGTGAGATGACAATGATGGTCTTGATAATTTTGGCATGCCTGATCAACCACTTATAGCTATTCTTGCTCCCGATGTTCAGAGGCTCTCACTAATTCATCAACCTAGCCTTTGCGAGCTTAAAAAAATGCTCTAAATCTCGAATTCAGAGCATCAGAGCCTCATTCTCAACCTAATTTCCTTTTAAATCTTAGATTTAAGCTTTCAGTCGTCCATTCTTTCTTCGGTAAATTGATGCACAAGCATGGATTCTAACAAGCTTTTCCCTAACAACCCTGGCCTTTTCTTTCCATCGATGTAGTTCTTTCTTGACAGTGAAACTTTTTGCCTCTCACTTAACTGGCAACTTACTAAGGTGTTAAGAATTGCTTGTTTTGCTAAAGGCCACATAGTCTTTTCTTGAACTCTTGAGATCTTACTTAAGGTGGTTTTTCTCTTTAGTAGCCTTGTTCATCTCGCCATCCTGAAGGTAGAGGTCTATCTCTAATTGACTCTTTTCTTCCTTTAAGTGAGTAATTTCTTTAGCGAATGTCACCTTTTTTTTGTCCAATCTCATGCTTAAGCAACTTGATTTTAGAGGGAAATTCAACTAATACTTATGATGTTTCAACCACAGACAAAGTGACTAACAAGCGAAATGTGAAAAAGTGGCATGCACCAAATGAAGCGTACCCATTTCCTTGCATAAACTGAGTGCTCGAATGATTTTAGCAATGATGGTCAACGCGGGATTGATGTTACAACATAATCAGGAAAAGAGATCTGCTACTGCAGCTTCAAGATAGCCCAATGTCTTTGAATATATGACCAGACATATATCGCTAGAGCCCAGATATCTTGAACTTTTTAGATATCAATGGTACTCACAATTTTTTCTTTCAAACTGGCCTATGAGATGCACTTATTGTTCCCTTTCATCTTAAGATGATCCTCAATCTAAGATTTCATTGCCCCAAAAATCTGAGCTAATCTTTTTTTGAAAGTTGGAGGGTGCAAAGCGTTACAATATATTCTATTAGTCTTGGCCTTTTCAATATTAAGTAACACAATGTATTCATCAATTATGGGGACCAAATCTTCATGATTGAAAGTGAAACATTGATATGCTAGGTTTCAAAACTAAGATGTTGCTTGAAACAGACCCATATCCAAAGGCACTTGGAGTAAAAGGGCTATATCTCTATATCTCTTAGTGAATAACTTCAGATCTTGCAAATCACTCAATGGTACCCTACCTAAAGCCTGTTATGCATTGTTGAAACATATCTAGGTTTTAGGAAGTCCCTATTTTTACACTGTCAGCTCTCTGACAATGCTCAAACCTCCTAAAAGCTTTAGATCTGAAGTTGATTATTGCTCTATGATAGACACCCCTTGCTAAACACTGAACCATTGGCCAATTATCCGGCAATGATGATGATTATGATGAAATAATGCATGCATCAAACAAAAAAGAAAAAGGAAACAAGTTAGCGACCACACGAGGTAATAATCATAAAATAAGGGTTGTCGCAACGTGGCCTAGATACAAATCCTGACTAGCCTGACTTAAAATGGCAAATGTATCCATTGTTTCTATATAAATATCTATATATAATTATTTCCTTTTATTTTTAGGGGCCTATATCATGATTATTATAGTTTATTTTTCATACTTGGGGACGGATTTGTCAAGATGAATCGCTCACCCAACTTCTCTGAATAGTCGTTACGAAACAATCATTTTTTTTAGTCGCCACCAATCTATTTTGGCCAGGTGAGATTGGACATCTGTCAGAGTTTATATTCTAAGGATTATGAAACCCATAAAACCAAACTCCAAGGTCTGTACTCATACCAGAGATCGCTTGAAAGGGTCCGAGAGTCAATTATAATCACAAGTAAGGATCAACCTTCTCGTGATGTCCGGTAATCGATACCTTATTAATCATGCGATTTCAATATTTGATATTTAATTATAATTCTCATCATATTTTATTAAGCAAATTTATTATGTCGAGGAAAGTCATGTTTTATTACATTTTGAAATCACAAAATTATTCATACTCTCTCGGAGAACCAAGTGGACACGAATTCTCTATCGTATCCCTTTGGAGAAGCATGCGAAATATGAAAGGTGTTATTTTATTTTTTTAAATCAAAAAATCCCGACTTCCTATTTAAAAGGGTATCTCGTTATTAAAATAATCCGTAAAATTCCTCATATATTCTAGTAAGAATCTTGTGTATTAATTTAATATGGAGACATTGCTTTATTTATAAAAATAATTTTATTATTAAAAATACATAATCTATGACCTAGAAATGACCTAATACGATGGACTTATTCTTAATATGTACTTTTAACGTGAAAGTATCATAGTACTCATATAGGATATGGTTCTACTGCAAAATTATGAAAATAACCCTAGAGTATACCTTCTACATGAAATTATCCCAGTAACCCTTAAAGGACTCAAAAATGATTGGAAAAGGGTGAACCTATCCTAAATATGCATTTTAGGCCTAAAAGCATCCTAATGCTTATCTAAGACTAGACTTGAAAAAGAATTATGAAAATACTCTTAGGGTATACCATCAACATAAAAGTATCTCGTTAACCTTAATGGACCTTAAAATGATCTAGAAAGGCTAAACTAATCCTAAAAATTCACATTCAGCATAAAAGCATTCCGATAAAAAAATTACCAAAATGCCCCTAAAGTATACCTTCAACGTGAAAGTATCCCGGCAACCCTACTAGATCTTAAAATGATCTAGGAAGGCTAAACTAATCCTAAAAATTCACCTTTGGCATAAAAGCATCCCGATGAGCAAAATTACCAATATGCCTTTAACCACCTTCGACATGAAAGTATTCTGGTAGCCCTAACGGACCTTAAAATGACCTTAGAAGGCTAAACCAATCCTAAAATATTCACCATTGGCGTAACAGAATCTCGATGAGCAAAATTACCAAAATGTTCCTAGGGTATACCATCGACATTAAAGTATCCTAGTAACCCTAATAGACTTTAAAATGACCTTAGAAGGCTAAACCAATCCTAAAATATTCACCTTTAGCATAAAAGCATCTCGATGAGCAAAATTATCAAAATGCCCTTAAGGTATATCTTTGATGTTAAAGTATACCGGTAACCCTAATGGACCTTAAAATGAACTTGGAAGGCTAAACCAATCCTAAATATTCACCTTTGGCATAAAAGCGTCGTGATGAGCAAAATTACCAAAATACCTTTAAACTATACCTTCGATGTAAAAGTATCTCGGTAACTTTAACGGACCTTAAAATTACCTTAGAATGCTAAACCAATCCTAAAATATTCACCTTTAGTGTAAAAGCATCTTGATAAGCAAAATTACCAAAATTCCTCTAGGGTATACCTTCGACATGAAAGTATCCCGATAACCCGAATCGACCTTTCAATGACCTTGGAAGGCTAAACCCATCTTGAATATTCACTTTTGGAGTAAAAGCATCTAGATGAGTAAAATTACCAAAATGCCCCTAGGGTATACCTTTGAGGTGAAAGTATCCTGGTAACCCTAATGGACTTTAAAATGAACTTGGAAGGCTAAACTAATCTTAAATATTCACTTTTGGCGTAAAAGCGTTTCAATGAGCAAAATTACTAAAATTTCCCTAGGGTATACCTTTGACATGAAAGTATCCCAGTAACCCTAATGGATCTTAAAATGACTTTAGAAGGGTAAACTAATCTTAAAATATTCACCTTTGGCATAAAAGTATCTCAATGAGCAAAATTACCAAAATGCCCCTCTGATACACCATCGACATGAAAGTATCTCGAAAACCCTAATAGACCTTAAAATGACCCAGTAAGGCTAAACCAACCCTAAAATATTCACCTTTATCGTAAAAGCATCTCGAACAAAATTACCAAAATGCCCTTAAAGTATACCTTCGACACGAAAGTATCTTGATAACCCTAACAGACCTTAAAATAACCCTGAAAGGCTAAACCAATCCTAAAATATTCACTTTTGCCATAAAAGCATCTCGATAAAGAAAATTACCAAAATGCCCTTATGGTATACTTCGGTATGAAAGTATCTCAATAGCCTTAAAGGACCTTAAAATGACCCTGCAAGGCTAAACCAACCCTAAAATATTCACTTTTACATAAAAACATCTTGATAAGTAGAATTACCAAAATGCCCCGAGGGCATACCTTTAACGTGAAAGTATTCTGGTAACCCTAATAGACCTTAAAATGACCCCGCAAGGCTTAAACCAATCATAAAATATTCACCTTTGCCATAAAAGCATCTCAAGCAAAATTACCAAAATGCCTTTAGGGTATACCTTCAATATGAAAGTATCTCGGTAGCCCTAAAGGACCTTAAAATGACCCTGCAAGGCTAAACCAATCCTAAAATATTTACCTTTGTCATAAAAGCATCTCGATAAGTAAAATTCCCAAAATGCCCTTAGGGTATACCTTTGACGTGAAAGTATCCCGGTAACCTTAATAGACCTTAAAATGAACTTGGAAAACTAAACCAATTCTAAAATGTCCACCTTTAGCGTAAAAGCATCTCAATAAGTAAAATTACTAAAATGCCCCTAGGGTATACCTTCGACATGAAAGTATCCCGGTAACCTTAATGGACCTTCAAATGACCTAAAACAATGAAAAGTAGATGAATTTAGTCTAAATGGAAAATCTAAAAGTTTAAGTTTGACTTAAAATGCAAAATTTGTAATCAAGCCTCTAAATTCTTAAAAATTACATTTCGTATCCTTCGGAAGGTCGAACAAATACGAAGAGTTTTAAAAAATTTTTATATCCTTATGGAAGGCCATAGAAATAATAGAAATCTTTAAAACTGGTAAAATATCCATTTTGCCCTCTAAATATAAAAATTTGCTATTTAGTCCCTAAGCGCTATAAAATTTTCATTTTAGTGCCTAGATAATAAATTAACTTGAAAAAAAATCATAAAAATCACATGCCAACATATATGAAAAATACAACATAATACAAACAAAGATTTGACCAAACACTTTGGCCTTTAAAAAGTATATTTTTAGAATTTACAAAATAACCCTTAAACTTTGTAAAATTATATTTTGATCCTCATATAATAAAATATCACAAAACATCACAACAAATAATGAAACTGGTAAAGAATCACCAAAAAATGTGGCAAAAATTTGTACAATGGTTTGGCCAAACACTTTTAGCCATAAAGCATAATTTTTCATTTTTTTTTATGACTTAGTCCCTAAAATTCCTAAAATTGCAAAATAACCCCATAAAGTGTTAAAAATGCCTAAATCATGTTTGTAAACACACAACATCAATTTCCATATATCCATGAAGCTTTCGGCCAAGCAAGAATGGTTCTTAAAAATTATTCAATAGTTTACAATTTAGTCCCTATGTTTATTAATATTGCAAAATGGCCTAAAAAAAAAAACATAAATTATCCCAACAACAGGCATAAAATCATCATAAAAAATTTCAATCAAATTTGGCAAAAGTGGAAATCATGAAATATATGCATACATTGATATAAAAAAAGCATGAAAACAAGCATAAATAATTATTATTAAACTTAAATAAAAGTAAGATCATAAAATAAATATACTAACATACTAATCAACGTACTAATCATCAAAACAACATAAAAAAATAATTAAAACATCAACATAAACACAACAAAACCAAAATCATAACAACAAGAATAATATTCCATATAAAAAAAAGCAATATTTAACAAAAAAATCACAACAAATAGAAAAAAAAATTCTATGTTATCATGTTTAGCCTTTCAACATGGATGAAAATCCATGAGCCTTAACATGATTTTGACTCACAAAAATGAAGAATCAAGGGTAAAAATTAACCCAAAAAAAGAGAAATTTGGTAAAAAAATTTACCTTGAAAGCTTGAAAAACATGAGAAAATTTGAGTAATTTAATTGATTTTCAAGGTTTTTGGCTTACGAGAGCCATTAACCTTTCATGAAGAGTTTCTCTCTTTGATTTCTAGAGAGAGGATCGGCCAAAAAATGGTGAAGAAACCTTTTTCCATTGGCTTTCCTAGAGTTTCTAGGAAACTTTCTTTTTTTTTTTTAACATCTTTACTAACTATTAATTTGATTTTTTTATTGATTTGATTTATTTTTGATGGATTTGATTTAAATTAATTGTTTTTATCTTTTATTGGATGCTGTTATGCATGACATCATTAAAGTCTAGAGAGTTTTAGAAGATATTTATATAATCTGTAAAATTATACTGTAAAACTTAATTAGAATAATTAAATTGTAAAAATTAAAAATTATGATTTTGAAAAAAAAATTCATATGATTAATTTAATTTAATCTAATAATAAAACAATTTTTTAATTAACAGAAAAAATATTAAAAGTTACAAACTCGTAAAATTTACAAGAAAAAACCCATACCGGGAAAAATTATTTTATGTAAAAAATGAAAAACTAATAAAATAAATTAAAATTTCCAAAACAGATTTAATATGATTTAAACAATAATATTTGAAGAATTTTAAAAATTATAACTCAGAAAAATCTTACCGAAAAAATTTACGAGTAGAAAACTTCATGTCTCGGTAACTAAGAAAATTCTAAAACTTATAAAATAAATTAAAATTTTCAAAACTGTTTTAATACGAATTAAATAATAATATTTAAAGAAATTTAAAAATTAAAAACTTAAACAAATCTCATTGAAAAAATTTACGGAATATAAAACCCATATCTCAGTAACAAAAAAATTCTAAAACTCATAAAATAAATTGAATTTTTCAAAACTGATGGGATTGAATAATAATATTTAAAGATTTTCAAAAAAATATAAACTAAGAAAAATCTTCCCAAAACAGAGTAAAAAAAACTGTATTTTGAAAACAGAGGAATTTCAAAAGAAAAGTGCAAAACTGATAAAACTAAAAGGAATTTTCCTAAACTGATTTAATATGAATTAAATAATAATATTTGAAGCATTTTTTAAAATTATAAACTAAGAAAAATATTTTCGAAAAAAAATTTACGTAGTAGAAAATATTGTATTTTGGAAACGAAAAAATGTAAAACTTATAAAATAAAATAAATTTAAAAAATAATTTAATGTAATTAAATACAAACTTTTTAAAGAATTTTGAAGTTAAAAACTTGAGAAAATTCCACCATAAAACTTTACAAATAAAGGAAAGCTCGTACTTTAGAATCGAAAAAATTTCAAAGAATACATTAAAACTTATATAAAATGAATTGAATAAGATATATTACTAAAAATATTAATTTACAATATGGTAAAGATGAAAATCCAAAATTCAAAATTCGAAATAATTTTATCTAGAAAAATTTCATGAATATGATACTCGTGGTACTATGAAAAATTCAAAATTAATTACTAAAATTGGCAACTTGACATCTTGTGGTATAAATTGCCAATATAAATTTTTTGAATATTTATGATTTTTCAAAGTGAGTATCGGCAAAAATACTATAATGATATCAGTAAAAATATACGACAGTCAATCTCTCCAAATTTATGAAAAATTCTTGAAACTTTCCCAAAAATGAAAAATTTGACTGCGATAATATCTACAAAAGTAGATTTTCAAAATTTTGACAAGAAAATATTAACAATATTTTTTTCTTAAATATTCATCTTGTATATCCAAAATTAGAGATCAAAATATGAATTTTTTGTCATGTGAACTTATGGTTATTTAAATTATGACTAAAAAGGTCTTGAAAATGTCATGTTCATCTGAAAAAAATCGTTCTCAATGAGGATCACCATTAAGTTCTTGATCTTGGATGTTCAGGATTATTGGAAAAAGGACCAGGACAAAATTAGGTGTCTACAGCTGCCCTTTTTTACCATTGCTAAGAAACAGGAACATGGCAAAGACCAAATAGACATAATTTCGTTCTGGTCATTAAGCTTTGAAAAATAAACTAAACTAAAAACAAAAATAAAAGGTAATTAGACATAAGGAGAAATCTTAAATTAAACGGTGACTAGGGCGAGATCTAAGTTACAAGGAATTGATTAAGACAAAGCCATGCTGGTTAACAAATGAGAGGGGTTGATTGGGAAAACCATAAAGTCAACAGAGGTAAAAGGGTTGACGGATGCAAAACCTACAAGTCAACATCAGTAAGAAATTGACCGCAGCAAAATCTATAAGTCATAAATAAAAGAGGTTGACTGAGATGAAATCAACAAGTCAACATTGGTAAAAGGTTGACCAGGATAAAACTGATAAGTCAACATAGCTAAGAGGTTGACTAGGATAAAATCAACAAGTCAACATAGATAAAAGGTTGACTAGGATAAGAATGAAAAAGTCAACAAAGATAAAGGTTTGACTGAGACAAAACCAACAAGTCAACAAACAAAAGGGTTGACAAGGATAAAACCAACAAGTTAACAAGTAAAATGCTGATCGAGATAAAATTGACAAAATCAAGAAAGATAAAAAGGTTGACAGGGATAAAATCAACAAATCAACAAAGATAAAATGTTAACTGGGATAAAATCGACAAAGTCAACAAAGATAAAAGGTTAACTGGGACAAAGCGATAAGTCAACAAACAAAAAGGTTGACTGAGATAAAACCAATAGGTCAATAAGTAAAAAGGTTGACTGGGACAAAGCCGATAAGCCAACAGGGAGAAAAAGGTTGACTAGGTCAAAGCTGACAAGTCAACAGGGATAAAAAGTTGACTGGGACAAAGCTGACAAGTCAACAGAGGGAAAAAGTTGATTGGGACAAAGCTGACAAGTCAACAGAGATAAAAAGTTGACCAAGACAAAGTTGACAAGTCAACAGAGATAAAAGGGTTGACTGAGATAAAGCTGACAAGTCAATAGGGATAAAAGGGTTGACTAGGACAAAGTCGACAAGCAAACAACGATAAAAAGGTTGACTGAGACAAAGCTAACAAGTCAACATAGGTAAGAGGTTGGCGTAACATTTGAGACTTGATTAATTATCAGGATGAAGCACCTAACTACCTTAAATCCCACTTTACCTACCTTGCTATAGGATTGCATGAAAGGGTGATAAAAACTCTTTTAAATGCTTCGAATATCATCATCAAAGTATTAAAAACTTATTTTTGGATGTTTTGAATATCTCCATCGAAGCTTTAAAAATATTTTCCTTGACGAAAACTTTTTAATGCTTTGAATATCACCATCGAAGTTTCTTGACATACCTTACCATAGGATCGTGTGAGACGGTGGTAGATTTCTTTAGAGAATAGTTCAATCTTTCTTGAAAAATCATCAAATATTAAATATTAAATTAGTGTTCATTGATTTAGTGATATAACTTATACAATTGGATAAATATCTACTTAAGACATATTTGCTTACTTCTATGAAATCATGAAAAGCATCATATTTCATCAAAATTCTAGGATTTATGGAATGATATCACCTTCTCATTTTGACCTTGGGAAAAAATTGATCAAAATCTATGAAAATTCTAAAACAATTTCAACCATGGATTTTCTAGTATCAAGGATAATGGATATGTTATCTTCATCATGATGTTAAAACTTTTTTATAATGGATGATCACCATCGAGACTTTTTTGAATAAGATGAAGAAATGAATTTAGAGGCACAAATAGGGTGGCACTACTAAAATTTGTCTTGAAGAAATTGATATGAAAAATTTGAGGTTTACTAAGACTAAATTCAAATGGATGTTTGTTTAAAGAATTCCTTGAAAGACAAACAATTAAGTTATAACATCCTTTTAATCATCAAATATAATAACCTGACAGGTGATAGACTAATGCTAGTAATCACCAAGTCTCAAAGGATTGATTTTGGTAAGCATCAATTCTCAAAGTTAGGTACAAAGTTTTAAAAGGTTACTTGGAAAAGAATTAATGTCAAGGCATTTGACTCAACCTTTTTGTTGAGGGCATGAAATTTTCAAAGGTTTAGTGTCATTTTTGAATTAGGATGATGTGTTCTCTTTGATTGGTGAGTATCTTTGTTGATTTAGGAGCAATTCTTAGGCTTTTAAGTCTACCCCATCATATTATTAAAGACTAAAAAATCATTCAAAAAAATGAAATTTTAAAGAGCTTCCTATGAAAAGCTTGACAGCACAGATAGCTATGTCTGATCAAAATGGACTTTGCTAGGTATGTAATGTAGGACATGGTTTAGGGTTTAAAAAGAAAAGGACAAATAAGCCTAAATAAAGTGTTTAACGGTAATTGAATCAAGGATCAGCTCTTTTCAGACAGAGTTGATTTTGACATGTCTTTCAAGATGAATAAATCTTTTTTCTTCAGCAACTTTTGTTTTCTTCATTTTTTCTTCGTTTCTTTTATTTTTTTCTTCAAAACTTTCATCGTTCCTTATTTTGAAAGAACTTGAAAATTTCTTCATTCTTCACTTAGAATATTTGAACTGGAAATTTAAACTTTCTTCTTTCTTTAAAATTTACTTCATGACGTCTGATTTGTTCTTCTTGAAACTTTAAAACATAATTTGCCTCTTCTAATCTTGAAGCCTTGCTTCACTTCCCCTAGTGTTGAGGGTAATCCTTGATTAGGGTTTAGAGAAAGAAAATAAACAATCAGGCTTAAAAGGGATTGCAAAGGGAATAATTTTCTATACTTAAGAAAAGATAGAGAAAGAAGGCCATTTTTCATTTCAAACATAGCCATTTGAACTGGTCAAGCATTTCACTAGGAAAAAAAGGTTATTTTTTCCAAAATCATTTTGAATACTTCAATAGCATGATGCTACACTCAATAAAGGCTTAAGATATGCCCTTCAATATGATTGGCTTCATAGCCACCAATGATTGGTTGAGCCTCTAAGAAAGAAAATTAGATTGGCTTGGAAAAGGTCTTGGATCTCATATCTTATGTATAAAAAGTTGGTTTGAAAAGGTTTTGTTCAAAAAGTAAAGGAGATTTTGGCTTATGTTCACTCTCATTCTTCCTAAATTGAGGATTTGGAAGAGTGCCATGAAAATTATGGCAAAAGAATATCAAAATAAGGGAAATCTCGAAATTACTACCATTATTTTAATACATGTCAAACTATCAATATCTGAATCTTTTAGGAGGATAACTTATCCGTTCGACCTTTAAGGAATCCATAGAAAAGAACATTTGGGTATGGAAAGTTTGTAGTGGTGAAATGTCTATAGCTAAATGTTTGAGAGAATTATATATGTAGAAGTGAAGGACCTTTCTGAGAGAGCTTAAACTAATGGTGATCACCTACCAAAGAAAAATTTTCTAAAATGTTCTCATTATCCTAAATATTGAAAATCATTATGAACACAAAATTCATGGTTAGTGAAGTATGCATACTATTTACAAATCAAAATTCATTTCATAGGAAATGTATAAAATTTTGAAGTCGAGATAGAAATTGCCTCTGATGGCATACTACCAAAAGGTTGATGACCTTTAGACCAATCATTGTTGATAAACACCCTCTTACTTCAAAATTTTGCTAAATTGAGATCCCTGAAGGTCGAGTTGTAAATTAGCTAGTGGAACATCAAAAGGTGTATCAAACTCTAAGTTCTCAAACTTGAAAATTCCATAAGATGCGTGGTTATTTCCTATCATCTCAATCATGCCATGAGCACAACTATTATATGAGACTTGATTCTTTAGTAGATCCATTAGTAGAAAAGATGAATCCAATCTATTACATTGCTTTATTTATAAAAATAATTTTATTAGTAAAATTACGGACTCTATGACCTAGAAATGACTTAATATGATGGACCTATTCTTAATATGTACTTTTAACGTGAAAGTATCCTAGTACTCATATAGGATATGGTTCTAATATAAAATTATGAAAATACCCCTAGAGTATACCTTCTACATGAAATTATCTCGGTAACCCTTAAAGGACTGAAAAATAATTAGAAAAGGGTGAACCTATCCGAAATATGCATTTTAGGCCTAAAAGCATCCTAATGCTATCTAAGACTTGACTCGAAGAAAATTATGAAAATACCCTTAGAGTATTCCTTTGACATAAAAGTATCTCATTAACCCTAATAGACCCTAAAATGATCTAGAATAGTTAAACTAATCCTAAAAATTCACCTTCAGCATAAAAGTATCATGGTGAAAAAATTATCAAAATGCACCTAAGGTATACCTTCAATGTGAAAGTATCCCGCTAACCCTAATAGATCTTAAAATGATCAAGGAAGGCTAAACTAATCTTAAAAATTCAGTTGCGGCATAAAAGCATCCTGACAAAAAAAATTACCAAAATGCCTCTTGGGTATACCTTTGTCGTGAAAGTATCCTGACAACCCTAATAGACCTTCAAATGACCTTGGAAGGCTAAACCCATCCTGAATAGTCACCTTTGACGTAAAAGCATCCTGATAAGCAAAATTACCAAAATGCCTTTAGGGTATACCTTTGACATGAAAGTATCTTGGTAACCTTATGGACCTTAAAATAACCTTAGAAGGTTAAATCAACCATAAATATTCACCTTTGATGTGAAAGTATTCTAGTGAGTAAAATTACCAAAATGCCCCTAAGGTATACCTTTGACGTGAAAGTATCCTGGTAACCCTAGTGGACGTTAAAATGAACTTGGAAAACTAAACCAATCCTAAATATTCACCTTTGGTGTAAAAGCATCTCGATGAGCAAAATTACTAACATGAAAATATCCTGGCAACCCTAATGACCTTAAAATGACCTTAAAAGACTAAACTAATCCTAAAATATTCACCTTTCACGTAAAAGCATCTCGATGAGCAAAATTATCAAAATGCCTTTAGGATATACCCTTAACATGAAAGTATCCTGATAACCCTAACGAACCTTTAAATGACTAAAAGGCTAAACCAATCCTAAAATATTCACCTTTACCGTTAAAGCATCTTAATGAGCAAATTTACAAAATTGCCTCTAGTATATACCTTCGACATGAAAGTATCTCAGTAACCCTAACAAACCTTAAAATGACCTTGCAAGGCTAAACCAATCCTAAAATATTCACCTGTTCCGTAAAAGCATATTGGTAAGCAATATTACTGAAATGCCCATAGGGTATACGTTCGATGTAAAAGTATCTCAGCAACCCTAACAGACCTTAAATGACCCTGTAAGGCTAAACCGATCTTAAAATATTTGCCTTTGCCGTAAAAACATCTTGATGAGCAAAATTACCAAAATGCCCCTAGGGTATGCCTTCTACGTGAAAGTATCTCGGTACCGCTAATGGACCTTAAAATGAACTAAAAAACTAAATCAATCCTAAAATGTTCACCTTTGGCGTAAAAGCACCTCAATAAGCAAAATTACCAAAATGCCCTTAGGGTATACCTTTGACATGAAAGTATCCTGTTAACCTTAATGGACCTTAAAATGACCTAAAATGATGAAAGATAGATGAATTTAGTTTAAATGGAAAATCTAAAAGTTTAAGTTTGACTTAAAATGCAAAATTTGCAATCAAGCTTCTAAACTTTTAAAAATTACATTTCGTATCCTTCGGAAGATGAACAAATTCAAAAAAGTTTTGAAAATTTTTTATATCCCTATGGAAGGCCATATAAATAATAGAAATCTTTAAACCTGGTAAAATGTCCACTTTGCCCCTAAATATGAAAATTTGCTCCTTAGTCCTTAAGCGTTATAAAATTTTCATTTTAGTGCCTAGATAATAAAATAACCTGAGAAAAACCATAAAAATCACATACGAACATATATTAAAAATATAGAACAATATGAACAAAGATTCGACGAAACACTTTGGCCTTTAAAAAGTATATTTGTAGAATTTACAAAATGACCCCTAAACTTTGTAAAATTATGTTTTGAACCCCTTATAATAAAATATCATAAAACATCACAACAAATCATCAAACCAACAAAGAATCACCAAAAAAGGTAGCAAAAATGTATACAAAGGTTTGGCCAAACACTTTTAGCCATAAAGCATAATTTTTCATTTTTTTGCAACTTAGTCCCTAAAATTCCTAAAATTGCAAAATAACCGCATAAAGTGTTAAAAATGCGTAAATCATGTTTGTAAACACACAACATAAATTTCCATATATCCATGAAGCTCTCAGCCAAGCAAGAATGGTTCTTAAAAATTATTCAATTTTTACAATTTAGTCCTTATGTTTATTAATATTGCAAAATGGCCTAAAAATAAAAAAAAAACATAAAATTATCCTAAAAAACAGGCGCAAAATCATCATAAAAAATTCCAATTAGATTTAGACAAAGTGGAAATCATGAAATATATGCATACATTGATATAAAAAAAAGCATGAAAATAAGCATAAATAATTATTATGAAACTTAAATAAAAGTATAATCATAAAATAAATATACTACTATACTAATCAACATATTAATCATCCAAATAACATAAAAAAATAAAACATCAACATAAATGCCACAAAACCAAAATCATAACAATAAGAATAACATTCCATATATATAAAATGGTTAGCTCACTTTCTTTTAATAATTGGGATTGTAACTTTACCATGCTATTTAGTGGGAATCTAATACACATGGAAGTGCACAGTATGTTGTGAAAATAATCAAACTTTTTATTTTTCTTCCAATTACCACATATTTTTGAATTGATATTTATTCAGGAACAAAATAGCCTTGACCATCATAGGGTAAAAACCATGACAAATAAAAAGTTAATGGATAAAGGTGGAAGGGGATTATAACCAAATAATAATGGAATTTGAAAAGCCAAGAATCAAGTAAGTTATAGCTAGTCATAGGCTCAACCGTCTAATCTAGTCCCTAGTGGAATCACCAAGCAATCGCTACATACCCTTTTTATTTTTTCTCTCTAGACAATCTAAAGTGGTCGCACATAACTTAAAAGATATCTATGGTGGTGTGGTTGAGCCTTTGGGTTATCCCTTCATCAAGATTTGAATCAAGCATGATATTATGAAGGGGAAAAACTGTCAAATGAATCACTCATCCAACTAGTTTTGAAAAGTTAATATGAAGCAACCATAAATTTGGAGTCACCACTAACCATTTCGGGCTAGGAATGATCAGATGCCCATTGAAAACAATATCTGGAGCTAAGAAACTCAAAATATTAATTTTAAGGTCTGTAAGGTCTAAAGATTCTTTGGCTAAGTTTAAGAGTTAGTTACACATAGGGAAGGATTAGCACGCTCACGATGCCTGAGATTGGTACTTGCTAACTTTATCTTACTTCAATTTTGGTTTAATCGATTCCATGTGGCCATTATTTAGATATAACCTACATTTTTGCATGAATTTTTATGAAAACTATAGATTTTGGTTTTGAAAGAAAATTTATATGACTAATGCGCCATGAAGGTATGAAGAACATAGGGGTTTTTAACGAAAATAATTTTTGAATTAAAATTTAAAATTTTGAATATTTCATGTTAGGCACTAGAGAGATACCAACAAGTTTTATTATAATTTCTTTAGAAAATAACTTTTAAATATGAATGCACGATAGTTACTACAAAAAGGAAACATGTTAGTAGGATGAAAAGGAAAATAATAATTTCACAGACACACAATCACATACAACAGAACACAAAAAGGAAAGACAATCAGAATGTGTTTCATAACTGCCTTTGATTATTAAAGAATATCCATAATGGCAAATTTGAGGGCATGTTTAGATTCGATGATAATTTGAGGGATTGAAAAAGGTTTTAATTGAAACAATCCTAGACGTCTAGAAAAGAAATTTTTGGCTTTTGAGGTAAAGCAAGCTAGAATGAAATTTTTTAATGATTTAAGAAAATAATTAGGAATCTTGAATAAATCTGGTAGAGCAAATTCAAGTTTTTTTATGGAAAATAGGTTGGAGTATCCCCTCAGAGTGGTGGGGTTACAGTATCCCCAAAGATAAAATTTGTTTGATATTTTAAAAGGAAAGGATATTTTAAAAAATGGTATTTTGAAAATAAGGAGCTGAGGATTTGAATAAAATGATTTTGTCTTAGGCCTTAATATAAGCCTAATGGGCTTTTGTTGTAGGAGAGCTAATCGTATGCATTTTAAGAAGTTTGAACATCTTGATGATGGCAATTCAGGAAATTAGATTAATTTTAATTCTATAGAAAATGAAAGATAACATTGCATTATCTTTCGTCCCTAATTTATTCCGGGTTCATCTGAAGGTTTTAGAAGGTAAGCGAGGTACCGTTGAAAAGGTAACTCGATGAGGAATAATATGTAAAAATATTTTTAAAATCCTAAAAAATTACCTTCTAGGTGGAATTAATTTTTAGAGTTAAGCCTTTTTCAACATGGTAGATGTACAAGGGAAAAGGCATAATGGACTTTGAAAAATTGTTTCAGGCTCATTCGAAATTGTTAAATCATAAACAATACCTTTTGAAAAAGGGAATTTTGCAAACATCTTGGAAAAAATATTTAAGTACTAAAGAAAAATCATTCGATGGTCCAAAGAATGTAATGCACTAGTCCTAGGGGTTTCAGACAACAAACGTTTAAAAAATCTTAACTCCTTCATCCGAGATGATTTGTTAGCAAATAAGACACTTTTGGAAAGATAATTCAATGTTTTTTAAGGGAAAAATATAAAAAAAATTCCAAAAAATATTTTATGGTTCAAAAATATTTTTTCAAATTTAAAGTATGGTGCTACAAGAGCAAAATAGGGGTTATTTGATTTTTTAGGTTTTTTAGGGGCAAATTCAAATTATCGACATCTGAACATCCACAACATAAGGAAAAGAATAACATAGGTGCCACAAGTTCATTCAATAATCCTAGAGTAGTTTAGGATGATGAAATAATTCACTGACTATGCCTCCATGAAAGTATTAAACTCAAAATCAAGGCTTAATAAATATTTAACTAAAAGGGGCATTTTTGTTTGAAAAATGACACTTTTAAACTTATTTTACCATGAATCCATATTTGAAATGTTTAATTTGTCCCCAAGATTGGAATACCAATTTTATGAAAATATTAAACCCATGCTATTCTCTATCTATGTAGCATGAACTTAACTTGGGAATTTTTTTGAACTCAAATTTTTAGCAAACAAGAAAGCATCTTGATAGAAATGTCATGAACAAAATAAAACATACACAAAGATGAACAATGATAACACATGCAAAAACTCAAAGATGACATTTTGACATTGAAAAGATGAAAAAAATATAAGGAAGAGACAAATGAGATACGTGGAAATGATAACTCCATGAATGGTGTAAAAAATATGCTATGAAGATGACATGAACATATTTAAGCAAAGAAAGCATGTTAAAATTTTTAAAAGAACATTTTTGTGACCATAAGACTCCTTAAAATACAAGAAAATCCATGAAATATTCAATGCATGTTAGAAAAAATGTTCAAGCATGTATTAAGCATGTAAAAATAGTGAAACATGATAGAAATGTATGAATAAGGGATTGCTTTGATGACAGAATGAAAAAGAAGATGTTTGGCCTACCAAACAATAATAAGGCATCAACAGAACATCAAAATCCTAAGGGTACCACAACCAAGGCTACAATAATGCATAGGAATCCTAAAATGGTCATGGTAACATAAAAGGATTCACTAAAATGATGCAAGTGCTAGAAATGAGAAAAGAAATAAAGCTAGGTGAGAAAATATACTAAAAAGCCTCAACGCTAGCCTTTTTCTTTAAGTAGCAACTTTATATTCACTTTCTTTTCCTTGTTTAATGTTGATAAGCAAGGAAATGATAAAAAAAAAGAGTTTTCTCATAGGGTGCTGATGGAAGGAAGTTTTGAGAGTAAGGATAAATGGAATAGAGGGTCTTGGAAGTGTTGTGGTGGTGGTTCGAAGGAACTACGAGAATAAAGGTTTTAGTTAAGGAATAAAGGGCAATGAAACAGTGTTTTTAGATATTTTTCTAGACATGACTGAAAAAAATGATCCCTTGAACCAGCTTTGGCCCCTTTTTAAATTCAAGGTTTAACCGATGATTTTTGGAGGCAAATCAAAAGCAATTTTCATCTTTCATTTGTGTTCTAGGGGACAACTCTAGGTACTATGCTTAGCTACTCCTATTTTCATTGGTTTTACAATACAAAGTAGTGGTGCAGGAAGTCTATAACAACCTGCAATTAGAGAAAAACCTAGCATGCCCTCTGACAAATGATATATTTCATGAAAATGTCTCTTGTCATTAGCTGTTTGGGCTTTAAAAATTTATTTAAGTCCAATCACAAAACCATAGTTGAGGCTTGGTATGAATTATGATGATTTTTGGTGCAAGAAACATACTTAATTTAATTTTCAAAGGCTGAAAGATGACTCAACTGGGCAAAAATGTCTTGGTTTATCGATACAAAACATTTTGTATTAATACACAAGACAATTTTTACCCATGAGTATTAATACAAAAAAGTGTCTATTGATACCAAAAGCAAAAAATTATTTTCAGTCTCGAGACTTAAAGCCCTATATTAATACTTCTGCTTGTGCATTAATACATTTTGCCAAAGATCACACTGCCAAGGCCTGTATCAAGACAAGCATGCTAAGTATCGATACCACCCCCTAAAAGTTGATATCAAACCTTCTTATATCGATACTACATGTGAAAATTTGAATTTTTTACGATGTGAAAGCTTTGTATCAATGCTCACGTACCCATGTGACTTATACATACCTTAGGCTTTTTGAATACCTTACCTTGGTCACAGATAGTAGGAAATTGACCTGTGTTCATCTGAATAACTTTGGTGGCACCCTAAATAAAGACTTTTGATGCCTCATTTTTACATTTTTCTTTAATATAACCCATCAACATTTTAGATATTCTCAAAAATATTTTTTGCTTGGTGTCATATCATTTAATAGTGCCTGGTGACATGGTACCTGATAGTCATCCTCATTTTTATTTTTTATTTTTTGATCTTATAATCCCTCGATTATGTCTCAGGATGCCTAAAATTGGCTTAGACAAAATAAGGTGTTTATAATCATTTTCTAAAGACCTCTTTGCTCTTATGTTCTCCACTTGCTTATCAAGATTTAGGACTACAGGTTTTGCCAGTAAAGAGCCAGCACCCAAAACTCCTTGAACTAGATTAGGTACTGTTGCTGGGATAATATAAATGAATGATTGACTTGATGGGATCGTATTTGATGGAGGATGTTGTTCAGATGATGCCATTTTTGGAGTGTTAATGGCTTCAGTATTTTTTTTAGTTGCTTTTAAGATTGATCGATTCTTTTCCTGCATTGATAGTGCTTGTTTAACCTTTTTCCTTTAAAGCCTCAGGCAATAGCTTAGTCAATTTTGAAATTTAAGCTTGGAGTTCCTCATTCTTACGGAGTGATTACTCTTGAGACTCCCTATATATGAGCTCGAGTCATTCAATGCGAGCTTGTTGATTGTTTTTCATGGCTTTTTGGTGATTACGAGTCTTCCACTGATGACAAATAGTAGGTTTCATGTTTTAGGGCACCTTCACTTTAGATTATTACTGGATTATACTTTAATGATTTTTCATAAGCATGTTTGATTAGATGACGGTGAGTATGCAATCATGGCAATATGACTATTGAATAAAGTAATAAAAATTAGGTTAGTCATGCAAATGCAAGAAGGACAATTGGATTAGGAATAGCTTTACCAATAGTGTATTTCATTAAAGCAACAAAATATCACGATTATACATGATTATATTTGGAAATGCTTGACAAAGTTATATTATTTGATCCCATGTTCCAAGAAATAGAGTAGTTCTTGTTCATGGGCTCTGATAGGTAAGATATCACATATCAATGGTTGGGCCACGTCCATCATGTCCTCAACCTCTAGCTAGGTCATTTAAATTTGCTCAGTAAGATAGTAGTAGTGGTCTTGATAATTTTGGTGAGCCTGATTAACCATCTTTAGCCATTCTTATTCCTTCCATTTGGAAGCTCTTACTAATTCATCAACCTGGCTCTAGTGAGCTTGTATGAAATGCTATAAATTTTGAATTCTGTCTTGACCTGGTTTGTTCTCAAGTGGACTTAAGCTTCTAAATGTCCATTCTTCCTTTAGTAAGTTGATACCAAAGTATAGGTTCTAACAAGCTTCTTCCTATTGACCTTAGCCTCTTCTTTCCATCAATGTAGCTCTTTTTCAAGGGTAGCTATTTCTACTTTTCACTTAGTTAATGACTTACCAAGGCATCGAGACTTGCTTGCTTTACTAAGTGCCACATAATCTTTTTTCAAACTTTCAAGATCTTTTTAAAGTAGTTTTTTTCTTTGATAACTTAATTTATTTTACCATCGCAAAGGTGAAGGTCCATTTTTAGTTGACTTTTTCTTCTTTTAAATGAGTGATTTCATTGGTGAAGGTTGTCTTTTCTTGTTCAAACTCATGCTTGAGCAATTTAATCTCAGAAGAAAATTCATTAAATGATACTTGTGAGGTTCCAACACTAGAAAAAGGTAAGGCATCATTAATGCAATGAATTCTCCACTCATTATCTCCTGGACTCACATTACTTCCTCTTCGATACCTTTTTATACAGTGGGTTTGTCTCCAAGTATGGAAGGCTAGTTAAACTTTCGTTTTGTAGTTAGGCTCACCATAGTCAAAATCACACTACTCAAGGTCTTAGATGAAAGGGGTGAATTATTGGTACTAAAGTTGTCATAAGACTAAGATAAGTGTGTAGCTAGTGCTTCCCCATAATCCCATAAGTGGCATATAATTGTAATCTCTACATCAGAATATGATTGTCTGTGGTCAAAACTAAGGGGCCTTCAATGTCACCTTCTCCTCTCTGAGATTTTGAAGTTTTTGGACCCATTTCTCCTCAGACTTATCTTGAAGTCATTATTTCTTAATGACCTTGGAGATAAGGTTAAAGTTGGGGAAGAAATTGTGTGACATTTTTTTTACTTTAAGGCAAAAGTGGTTGGCAACAAATATGAAAATGCAAAGAGCATCTAATGAAGCAACCCATCCCTATTTTCTTTCAAAAGTTGAGATTTTGAATAGTTTCAACAATGATGGTAGGTACATGATTGATGTTGTAGCATAATTATGGAAGAAATATTTGCTACTGTCCCTCTAACATAGCCTAATGTTTTTAGAAATATGCCTAGACCATATATCGCAAGAGTGTAGATATCTTGAATTTCCCTAAAGTCAATGATATTCACTATTGCTTCCTTTAGGCTGGCCTATGGGATGCTTCATTGTTCTCTTTTGTTTTGATATGACTTTCGATCCAAAACTCTATTGCCCTAATAATTTGAGCTAATATTTTCTTGAAAGTTTTAAGTTGCAAAGCCTTACAATATATTTTATTAGTCTTGGCCTTCTTAATGTTGAGTAATGCGGTGTATTCATCAGCTGTGGGATCCAAATCCTTGTGATTGAAAGTGAAGCATCGATATGCAAGGTTCTAGAACTGAGATGTTGCTCGTAATAGGCCAAAATCCAATCAGACTTGGAGTAAAAGGGCTATGTCTTTATACCTCCTCATGAATGATTTCATCTCGATATTGTTCCAACTGGTCCGTATATGCTTCAAATCTTGCCAATCATTTTGATGGTACCTTATCTTGACCCTTTCATGCATCATTAAAACAAATTCATGTTTAAGAATGTCTCCATCTTCAAGTTATCGGTGCTCTGACCATGCTTATACATCTTTAAAAAGTTTCAAGTCAAAAATGGACTATTGCTCCATGATAGTACCCTTGCTAAACATTGAACCATTGGCCAATTATCCTATAATAACAACGATTATGATTCAATGATGCATGCGTCAAATAGAAAAGTAAAAGAGAAATAAGTTAGTGACCATACGAAATAGTTAGCATAAGAATAAGGGAATAAAAGAATAGTAATGAAAGTGCATCACAAAATTTGCCCTGACAACAAGTGATATGACGCCTAAGGGCAG
This sequence comes from Adansonia grandidieri, assembly GCA_038382065.1. Classification (NCBI taxonomy): domain Eukaryota; kingdom Viridiplantae; phylum Streptophyta; class Magnoliopsida; order Malvales; family Malvaceae; genus Adansonia; species Adansonia grandidieri. Next base: position 16,780,041 of record JBBYHK010000012.1, read on the forward strand.
ACATGACAATTGCAAATGTTGTAATAATAAATAGGTAGCATAACAACATGTTTGGGATAAAAATTGCCCTTAATGAGGTGACACTATACGTTGCAAGGACAAAAACTAACCAACTAAGTGGCAGCATTTGTTCATCATCACCTATGGCAAGTACATTTTAAGCCATCATTTGGACACTGTAATAGCTTGTTTAGGTCAGATATAACTCTTTTAGGATGACACGAAGCATTATAGTTAATGGCATTCACTTGTCATCACCTATTTACCAAAGAAGATTATCCATCGAGAATAATGGCATGCCCTAGAAAAATGATCATGAAATAAAATGACAAATCAGGTGATAATGTTCGTCCATCATCGACTAGATAATCATGATGTATAAGAGTAAAGGTAAGAAGTGTTTCCTCGAGTGACCTTATTTTAGAGTTATTCTAAAGCGCTCTGGTATGGTTTGGCTCGTAAGGTTCATTATTTGGGTTTAAGTTCACACATAAATTGGTATCAAATTGCTTTTTTGTCTGGTAAAAACAGCCAAGGCACCTTAATCCTAAGCACATCTGGGTTTGGTGGAATAGGTTCGATCTAGTGGATTCATTTCTTTATGCAAATGCAGAGAGGTACTCACGAGATACATATGTAATTTACACCATGGAAGATCTTGCTATGTCTATGCAAGAGGCACTCATGAAGGTGGATAGATCACTTTCTCCTAATAATTGGGATGTTAACCTCACATGGAGTTTGGTAGGAATATAATGCAAATGCATATGCATGGTGTCTATCAAGGAAACAATCAAACCTTTTATTTTACCCTTATATTACTGTGCTTATTTGACTTCATATTTATTCGAGAATAGAATAGTTCCTGATAGCCGCGAGACCAAACCACAGATGGTAGAAGGTTAGAAGATAAAATAAGAGGTTATATGTAAATAATGACAAAAACTAAAAAAACCGAGAGTCAAATGAGATATAGCTAGTTGTAGGCCTAACTATCTAAATCTCTAATGGAGTTGCTGAGTAGTCGCTATATACCCTTTTTCTAATTCTGAAAGCAGCATGCAGGACTTAAAAAATATATGGTGTGATTATATTGTTTGTAGCCTTTAGGTTATCCTTTGATCAAGATCTGAATTAGGCATAGTAATATGAGGGGAAGAAAAACTATCGAGCGAATCGCCCATCCAACTAGTCTTGGAAGGCTACCATGAAATGGCCATAAATTTAAGGTCACCATCGATCATTTTAGGCTAGGCATGATCGAATGCTTACTGAAAACAATGTTCCAAGTAATGAAGCTCAAAACATCAATTTCTAAGTATGCAAGGTCTAAAGATTCGTCGATTAGGTTCAAGAGTTGGTCATACGTGGAAAAAGATTAGCACCCTTAGAACACCTGAAATAGTTACACACTAACCATGCCTCGTTTCGGTTTTAGTTTAATTGGTTTGACTTTATCATGATTTTGAAATATTTCCCTTTAATTCATGAATTGTTGTGAAAATTATATATCTATGTTTTTTTAAAAAAATTAGATCACCTACGCATCTCGAAGGTGTAGGGAACATAGGATTTTTTTATGAAAATAATATTTAGATTGAATTTTAAGAATTTGGATATTTCATGTCAAGCACTAGAGAGATATTGATAGGGAACATTGCCTCATTAATTTTGAAAATATTTTTTAAAATATAAATGCACGATGGTGATTACAAAGGGGAACCTATTAGTAAGATGAAAAACAATAAATAATTTTACATAAAAATAATCAGAATATATCTCATAATTGTCTTTGATTATTGAGGAATAACTGGAATGACAATATTGAGATGCATTTGGATTTAGTGGTAACTTGAAGGATAAAAAAAGGGCTTTGGTCCAAGAGAAAGAATTTGAATTTCAAGTGAAATTTGAAAAGCGGGGTTAGAGTATCCCTTCGAAAGGCGAGGTTAGTGTATCCCTAATGTTGATAATTTTTATGCGTTGAAAAGAAGGTTTTAATTGAGATCTTGAAAAGATTTAAGAAAGAGAAAGTTTCATTTTTGAATGAAAAGCAGGGTGGAGTATCCCCTCTAAAAGTGTAGTTAAAGTATCCCTAAAATTGAAAATTTTATGTTTGAAGAAAAGATTTTGATTAAAAGTCCCGAAAAGGATTGGGAAAAAGAAAATTCAAGTTTTGAATGAAAAGTGAAGTTGAAGTATCGCCATAGAAAGTGGGTTTAGAGTATCCATAAAGATAAAAATTTTGATATATATGGATAAAAAGAATATTTTGGGTCAAAAAAGTACTTTGAAAATAGAATCTAACAGTTTGAATAAAATTTTTTTTATTTTAGCCTTAATCCAAGCTTGAAGGGTTTGTGTTGTATTACATGACTCCATAAGGAGCCAATCGAATTCACTCTGAGATGTTTGAATGTCTCGATAAAGGTGGTTTTGGAAATTGAGATATTCGAATGCCTCGAAGTGGGAATTTGTAAAAATTAATTAATTTTGACTAATGCTAAAATAGGGGATAGTATTACACTATCCCTTTTTTCAAATTTATTTTGGGCAAATTCATATGTGTTAGGAGCAAGGTAAGTACCATTAGAAAGTTGACTCGATAAGGTCTAATGTAAAAATATTTTAAAAATCCTAGAAAATCATTTTCTAGGTAGATTAATTTTTGAAATTGGGTTTGTTTTGAAGTTGCTAGCATTTGTAGGGGAAAGAGCATGATGCACTTTGGAAAATCATTTGGAGTCATTTAGTATCATTAAATTGCAATCAATACTTTTCTAGAATTAGAATTTCAAAAAACTTTTATGAGAAATATTTTAAAACATTCACAAAAAACTTTTGGTGGGCTAAAATGGCCCAAACAGAATACAGCTTGCTGGTTCCAAGGTTTCAAACAGTAAATGTTCATAAAATCATAACTCACTCATTCAGAATGGTTTGGGTGCAAATAAGACACCAATAGAAAGATAATTCGATGTTCTTTCTAATAAAATATTAGAAATTCTAGAAAAAAGCATTTGGTCTAAAAAACTAATGGTGGTAAATAGTGCTCCTAGAGAAAAAGCAGGGGAATTTTTTGTAATTTTGAGCTTTTTAGCACTAAACTGAAGCCAAAGACGTCTGAATGTCCATGATAGAAAAGAATAGGTGACATGGACATCATGAATTCATTCCATAATCTTAAAGTAGTTTGGGAAGCTAAAATAACCCATTGATCATGCCATAAATGAGGGTATTAGATTCAAGATCAAGGCTTAATATTATTAAAAAAAACAAAAGGGTTATTTTTCTAAAAAAAAATCATTTTTGAGCTTATTCAAATATGAATCTAGACCTAGAAAATTTGACTTGTCCTAAAGGTTAGAGGACTCATTCAGGGAAAAAAAAATAAATCTATGCTAGTATCTATTTATTGGAGGTAGCGTAGACTTAACTTAGGGTTCTTTTAAAAAATCAGATTTTTGTAAACAAACAAGCAAACATGAAAAAAACAAAATATGACATGCATGGCGATGAACATAGATGACAAATTTAAATAAAAAAATGATAGTTTGGCAAAGAAAAGTGGCAAAAATACAAGAAAATTAGTACAAAAGATACATAGACATATTAACTTCATAAATAACAAGAAGAATCATCCTATGAAAAGTGATATGAACATGTCTAAACAAGGAAAAACTTGTTAGAATTTTCAACATGATATTTTTGTTCCACGAAACCTAACAAAATGCATGAAAAATTCACAAGTATGCTCAAGATATGTTAGGGTGAACATTCAAGTATGATTTAACATGTGAAAGTGGATGAAACATGAGAAGAAATGCATAAACGGGGCTGTTGTAATGGTAAAAATAAAACATGACATGTTTAACCATCCAAGCAACATCAAGACATTAAGAGGATCATCAAAATCCTATGACTACCATAGCAAAGGCTATAATAATGCATGAAAATCTTAGAAGGGTTATGGTAACATAAAAGGGTCATTAAGATGATGTAAATATTGAAAGATCAGAAAATAAATAGAGCAATGGGAAAAATATACCAAAAGCTTCAAACTTTAGCCTTTTTCTTTGAGCAGCAACTTTGGACTCAACTTCTTCCTTCTTTAGATGTTGATTAGCAAGAAAATGATGAAAGAACATTTTTTAGTTGTGGTATTGATTAGGGAAGTTTGAGAGGAATGATGAATGCAATGGAGGGTTTTGTAAGGGTTTTTAGTGGTGGTTTTAAGGAGCTACAAGAATGGAGAAAGGTTTTTGGTTTTTTTTTTATGGTTGAGGAATATCATGAGAATGTATGAAAGTAAGTGTTTTCTGTAATGTGCAGGATTCTATGTTGTCTATGTATCTTTTTTCTCAATTAAGCCAAAGTTGGCATATATAGCCATAAGAATGTGAAGACAAAAAAAATGCACAAAAGCTAAGGTATTATAGGGTTTTAGTTCATGTACCTCATGTAGAGACAAGTTATTGTGTTTAGATTCCATGTGAACTCATTGGTTTGCTTAGAAAAAATAACATATAAAGGCCACTTTATGCAGTTAGACACTGAGAAAAATCAACCTTACCCTTTGGTAACTTGCATAATGTCATAAAATATCCCTTGTCATGGCTATCGGGCCTAAGAAATTTGCAAAAATATGTACCTTAGGTAAAAACTTATAAACATGGAAAAAACTAAGGTATTATAGGGTTTTGGTTCATGTACCTTTTGCAAGGACAAGGTACTGTGTTCAAATGCCATGTGAACTCATTGGTTTGCTTAGCAAAAACAATGGATCAAGGCCACTTTATGCAACTGAGCATTAAGAAAAATCAACCTTACCCTTTGGCAACTTGCATAATGTCATAAAATGTCCCTTTCCATAGCTATGAGCCTTAGAAATTTGTAAAAATCCAATCACAAATGCAAAGCTGAGACTTGGTATGAATTTTGATTACTTTTGGTGCAAAAAACATGTTTAAGTTAGAGTTTTAGATCAATGGTGCAAAGGCTAAAAAATGGCTTGAATTGGGCAAAAATGCCTTAGTATCTTGATACAAAACATTTTGAATTGATATACAAGGCAAATTTTGCCCCCCAATATCAATACAATATAGTTTATGTCAATACCAAGAACAAAAAATGTTTTCAATATCAAGACTTGGAGTCCTATTGAAACTATAAAGGTCTGTATCGATGCTCTTAATTTGTATGGATATATTCGGCTAAAATCATTATTTTAGCTATTGCCAAAGCCTGTATCAATACAAACATGCTAAGTATTGATACCAAACCCTCTTATACCAAACTAAAAGTGAAAATTTGAATTTTTAATGATGTGAAAGCTTGGCAACAATACTTATGCACAAATGTGACTTGCACATATCTTAGGCTCTCTGAATACCTCACCCTAGTTGAAAATAATAGGAAACTGAATCATGCTCATCTGAATGACTCCAAGGATGCCTAGGATAATGACCTCTGATGCCTTGGGTGATGGCTTGGAAAAAATAGGGTGTCTACACTCTCCATTTTCGTAGCTTTTCAAACAACCACCTAAAACCTCTCCAAGAACCTTCATTTCCTACTTTTTTTCATCACATAACTACCTCCATCCTTAATATAATCAAAAAGCTCATATTTGCTAATCCTTTTTGCTCATCTATATTAAGTTAAGGAAAGAAAAGTAAGCCAAAAACTAGAAACTCAAAAAAATCATAAGAGCCTAAAATTATAGCTTTAGGTTGAACAAGGAAAAAAAAGTTTTGCAAGTTTTGTTGGTATATTTTTTCTATACATTCTTATTTTTTCCAGGTTAAAAGAGTTTTGCAAGTTTTATTTGATATACACATTTTATGCCATCTTAGTTGACCTTTCCATGAAAACCATAACCTTCATAGGAAAGCATGCATCTTTAAGCTTGTTTTGATGATGTTTTGTGATTGCAATACTTAAATGTTGCTTGGATGCTTAAAAATTAGTTTTTCTTTGCACATCTCAAAATAGCCACTATGCCATTGGATTTTAACATTCTCCATCACCATTTATGCACAAAACTTGATGATGCCTTGTTATCTCAAAATGTTTTGATGTTCCCTTAAGCTTTATGATGTTTGTTTGAGCTTCATGACATTAAAATCTAATTTTTAATGCTACAAAAAACTTTCTATCTCTTGTTTCATGCCATGGAAGCATTATCTCACACGCACATACAACTCTTTATGTTAATATGAGTATCTTCTAAATTGTTCATGCATTTTTCTACATTTCTTACATTTTTAGCATGATTCATGAGAAAAAGATGTTGCCTTATGGTTGTTCTAAATATGTTTGCCTTGGATGACAAGTTTATGTGTCTTTACATGATTAAAAATGATTTCTCAATGTGTTTCATAGGTGTCTGTTACCTAAAAAATTGATTTTCAAAAAGAACCTTAATTAAGTTTATGTTATCTCTAATACATAGAGAATAACAAGGATTTGATGTTTTCACAAAATTCGTCCTCCAATCTTGGGGATAAATCAAGCTTCCAGGTCTGGATTCATGGTTAAATGAGGTTAAAGATTCTAGTTTTCAAAACTAAAATAGCCTTTTACTTTACTGAGTTTAACACCCTTGTGTTTAACAAGGTCTATAGGCTGTTTTACCAACCCAAACTACTCTGAGATTGTGTAAATGAGTTTTTGAAGTCCATGTCACCCTATCCTTGCTATTATGAATGTATGGTGTCCTTGGCTCGAGCCTAATCCCTAGGAACTTGAAAAAAATAAAATTCACCCATTTTTGCTCTTATAGCACTGTAGTTAGAATTTTAAAAATTATTTCTACGCCATAAACATTTTTTGGAATTTGATGGTATTTTTCCTTTAAATGGCAACAAATTACCTTTGCAATGGTATCTTGTTTGCCTTGGATCATTTTGGATGAGGGAGTTTGACTATTTGAACCTTCGCTATCTGGAACCCTTAAAACCAATAAATTTCATTCTATTTGGGCAATTTAGAGCCCCCAGATGATTTTTTTGAATTTTTAAAATATTTTTATTTAAAATTTTATGAAATTCCTTTTCTACAAAGGTATCATTTGTAATCAAATGATCCCAAATGAGTCCAAGATGATTTTTCAAATTCTACTACATCTTTTCCCTTATCGATGTTACCAGTGCTAAAATAAACCCAGCTTAAAAAATTAATTCCATTTAGAAAACAATTTTCTAGGATTTTTCAAATATTTTTATATTAATCCTAATCGAGTAACCCTTCCAAAAGTATCTTGTTCAGCCCCTAAAGCCTTTGAACGAACTTGAAATAAATTTAGGAAGAGAGATAGTGCAGTGTTGTCCTTAGTTTTTGGAATTAAAATTAACCTAATTTCCAGTATCACCCTAATAGAGATGTTCAAACATCTCAAAATACTTTCGATTAATTCCCATGGAATTGTATACTGTAATGCAATCCCTTAGGATCGGATCAAGGCTAAAATAACAAAATGATTCTATTTAAGTTCTCAATTGCTATTTTAAAAATACCTTTTTCACCTGAAATATTCCTTTTATTCATAAATATCTAAATTTTCACCAATGGGGATACTCCAACCCTGCCTTTCCGAAGAGATACTCCAACCTTATTTCTCACTAAAAAATTTAAATTTTCTCTCTTTTGAACATGCCCGAGCTTTTTAACTAAAACTTTATTTCAAAAATTCAAATATCTTCACCATTAGGGGTACTCCAAGCCCACCATTATAAAAAGATGCTCCAACCTCATTTTTCAGTAAAAAAACTTAATTTTTCTCTCTCTTAGACTTGCTCGGGCTTTTTAAACAAAACTTCATTTCAAAAATATTGAAAATTTTAAACACTGGGGATACTGTAACCTCGCCTTCAAAGGGAATACTCTAACCTCGCTTTCCACTTAAAATCCAAAAATTTTCTCTCTCCCAAACATCCTGTGCCTTTTTAATCAAAACCTTTTTATTTACACCTTAAATGACTACTGAGTCTAAACACATCTCAAAATTTTCATCTTGGTTATTCATCATTAATTGAAGACAATTATGAGATACATCCCGATTGTCCCTTATTTTCATGCCTTTTTTATGCGTTTATTTTATGCAACATTATTATATTTTTTTTCATATTAACACATTTCCCTTTTGTGATATCCTTTCTATATTCATGTTTCTAAATTGTTTTCAAAAACTACAAGGCAATGTTCTTTGTCGGTATCTCTCTAGCAGCTAATAGGGAATATCCAAATTTTTAAAATTAAATTTGAAAAACATTTTCATAAAAAATCTTTACGTTCCTTACACCTCTAAAGTGCATACGTCATTTAAATTTTTCAAAACCCAAATCTACAATTTTTGCAAAAATTCATTAATTTAAAGGGGACTATATTGAAATAATGATAAAGCAAAACTGATTAAATTGAAACTGGAGTAAGATATCATTAGTGGGTACCAATTTCAGGCATTATGGAGGTCCTAATCTTTCCATAAGCATAACTAACTCTTTAAGTTAATCGACAAATCTTTAGAAGTTACAAACCTTAAAATTGATGTTTTGAGTTTCGTAAATCGAAATATTATTTGCAATAGGCATCCGATCATGTTTAGCCTAAAATAATTGGTGGCGACTCTAAGTTTTTGGATACTTCATGGTGGCCATCTGAGACAATTCAGCAAGTGATTCGTCCAATGGTGCTTCCTTTCACTACTGTCTCACTGTGCCTAATCAAAATCTCAATCAAAGGATAATCTAAAGGAAATCTTGACTAATTTTGATTTCTTTTCTAAGTCATGCACGTCACTATCTGTGTGATTTGGGCAGATGTTATGCTAATGTAGGGGCATGTCACAACAACTTGGTGACTTCAGTAAGGATAAAATTAGAGAGTTACGCCCATGACTAGTTGTGTCTCGCTTAATTCTTGGTTTTTTTGGTTTCAATCATAATTCAGCTATAATCCCCTTTTATCTTTATATTCTAACCTTTTAACTTTCATGTTTTTGTCCTCTATTTGTCAGGGACTACTTCATTCCTAAAAACATATTGATTTGAATAAATATGTAATATAGGGGTAAAAAAAAGATATGATTACCTTTTTTGACACACTATGCACATGCATTTGCATTAGATTCCCACCAAACTCTATGGTAAAGTTAATGCCATAATTATTAGAAGGAAATAAGCTATTTGCCTTTATAAGTACCCTTCTGCATATATATAGCAAGACTTTCTAAGGTGTAAAGTACCTATGTCTCTCATGAGTAACCTGATGTATTTGCATATCGAATTATATCTACCAGATATAAACCCCTTTTGCTAAGCCTATGATGGACCTAGGATCAAGGTGCCTTGGCTATCTTTACCGGATAGAGGAATGACTCAGATATCGATTTATGCTTTAACTCAAACCCATGTAGTGTGCACTATAAGCCAAGCCATGCTGAACCATATCAGAGTGTTGCTAAAATAACTCAAAGAATATCATCACTTGGGGAAACACTTCTTACCATTTACTCCCTTGTATCATTATTTTATTAAGGCGATGGTTATTTTTCCTCTTTGATAAATCATTGGGGCATGCCATTAGACTATTGGACAGATTGTTGACGTTTATTTTTTTAGGTAAAACATGTGAGTGTTATCACCTATGATCCTTATAATCCCCTTACATCGATAAAGCTAACAAGTTAAGCCATTATTCTGTCCAATTGATGGCTTAATTCATGTTTGCCAATAAGTGACAATAGATGTACGTTATTACATAGTTGGTTAATTTCGCCCAAGGGGTTTTGTATGACCATATCAAGGGTGAAATTTGGTTGAGCTATTATGCTATCCAACTTATGGTTAATGATTCTTGCATTCCTGTAGATGATGGCATGCGAAGGCTGTCATACAAAATTTCACTTAAGGCTCGATATTGCCTTCAAAGGAATAAATTTTTAACCTAGTTAAGCCATTATGCTATCCGATTGATGGCTTGGCATTGATCACTTTTAGGTAATGATGAACAAATACTGTCACATGGGTTACTAGTTTTAATCCAAAAAAAAGACCACGTAATCATAAGGTTTTGACTCAGGCACATTGTTCTATTGTTTGTATCAATTTATACCGTAAAGGAATAGCGATTCTTTCTTTGATCCTCTTGGGTAGCCCTAAGGCAATGTGACGCTTATTACTAGGGTAGCTTCAATGATTTATTTTTACTGCTTTTATTTTTTTTACTAACATTCTTTTAATTTTTCATGCATTTCTTGCATTTCTAGCATAATTCATATGACAAAAATGTCGCCTTGTGGTTGTTCCAACATATGTTCGCCTCAGATGACATGTTTATGTGCTTTATAGATTTTGAAAAAAAAAAAAAAACCAAAGTCTATATTACCTCTAATACATGGAGAATAAAAAGAATTTGATGTGTTCAATAATTTTGTACTCCAATCTTGGGATAAATCAAGCTTATAGGTCTACATTCATAATTAAATGAGGTTAAAGATTATAGTTTTCAAAACAAAAGATAGCCTTTTACTTACTTTAAAATGTTTGTAACTTGATCTTTAGTTTAAAAATTTTATGTGTGAAATGATCAACAAGCTATTTCATTATCCCAAACTACTCCAAGATAGTGTATATGAGTTTGTGAAGCTTATGTCACCTATCCTTACTGTTACAGACATTCAGATGTCTATGGCTCGAGCCTAGTCTCGAGGAAATTGAAAAAAATTCCCCTATTTTTGTTCTTGCAAAACTGGAGTTTAAATTTGAAAAATTAATTCTGAGCCCTAAAAATTTTTTATGGAATTTTTATGATATTTTTTCCTTAAGGTACATCAGACTATTTTTCTAATAGTATCTTGTTTGCCTTTGGATCATTTTGGGTGAGGAGGCTATGATTTTTTGAACCTTTTTTGTCTGCAACCTTTGGAACCAACGAATTACATTCTGTTTGGGCCATTTTGGCCTACAAATTTTTTTTTTTGAATTTTAAAAATATTTTATTAAAAAGTTGATGAAATTCTCTTTGCAGAAAGGTATCTTTTGCAATTTAACAATCCCAAACGACTCTAGGATGACTTTTCAAAGTCCACTACACCTTTCCCCTACAAATGTTGCTAGTGCTGAAACAAGACTCAACTTTAAAAATTTATTCGGCCTATAAAGTGATTTTTTAGGATTTTTGGAGGATTTTTATATTAATCCTTACCGAGTTACCTTTCTAATGATATCTTTTTCATCCCCTAAAGCCTTGGAATGAATGCAAAATAAATTTAAGAAAAGAGATAGCGTGATGCCATCCCTAATTTTTGAAACTAAAATTAACCTAATTTTTGAATCACCCTTATCGAGACATTTGAACATCTCAAAATATCCCATTGAGTCTTCATGTAGTATACTACAATGCAATCCGTTTAGGCTAAAATAAAAAGATAATTTTATTCAAATTCTCAATTGCTATTTTCAAAATGCCTTTTTCACATAAAATATTCCTTTCCTCCATAAATATCTAAATTTTCACCAATAGGGATACTCCCACCCTACATTTCTGAAGGGATACCCTAACCCCATTTTTCATTTGAAAACCCAAATTTTCTCTCTCTTAGGCATTATCAAGCTTTTTAACCAAAAATTCCTTTTGTAAATATAAAAAATCTTTTCCATTAGGAATACTTTAACCTTATTTTTTGAGGGGATACTTTAACCTTCTTTTCACTTAAAAACTTGAATTTTCTCTCTCCTAAACCTTTTTACGCTTTTTAACCAAAACCTTATTTCAAAAATATAAAAAATCTTCACCATTGAGGATATTCCAACCCTATTTTTGGAGGGGATACTCCAACCTCATTTTCTATTCACAATCTAAAAATTTTCTCCTTTGGACATCTCAAGCTTTTTAATCAAAAGTCATTTTTCAAACCTTAAGCAACCATTGAGTCTAAATTTGTCTCAAAATTATCATCTAAATTATTCCTCAATAATCAAAGACAATTGCTAGATTCATCCCTATCGTCACGAACCTAGCTTTAAAACTTCTAACAATTCAAAGGGCTTTGCATGCTCAACTTAAAAATGTATGATATTGGTAGTGCTCAAGCCTTTGAGTTATCCCATGATCGGGATTTTGATTAGGCATAGTAATATGAAGGGTAAAGAAACCATCAGCTGAATCACTCATTCAACTAGTCTTGGATGGCCACCAAAATTGGTCATAAACTTAGAGTCACCACTGATCATTTTGTGCTATGCAAGATCAGATGCCTTTTGAGAATAATATTCTCAGTTATGAAACTCCAAACATCGATTTCAAGGTCTATAAAGTCCAAAAGTTCATTGGTTGAGTTTAGGAGTTGATTGCATGTTGGGAAGGGTTAACACCACCATACAGCCTTAAATCAATATCTACAACTATGTCTCGCTTCGATTTCAGCTTAATCGGTTCTATTTGGTCATTGTTTAAATATAATCCCATTTAATGCATGAACTTTTATGGAAAATGTAAACCCGAGTTTTGAAGGATAATTTGACATCATCTATGCACGATGGAGGTATGAAAAGCATAAGGATTTTTTATGATATCTGGATTAAATTTTAAAAATTCAAATATTTTGTACTAGGCATTAGAAAGATACTAACATCAAACATTGCCTTGTAAAATTTTTTTGAAAATGAATTTTAAATATGAATGTGCCATAGTCACTACAAAAAGAAAATGTGTTAGTAAGACAAAAAAATAATATAACAATATCATAAACAAACAATCATAAACCAAAAAACATAAAAAGAAGGGAAGATCAGAATGTATCTTGTGATTGTCTTTAATTATTAAAGAATAACCAGGATAACAACTTTGAGACTTGGTCAAATTTGATGGTACTTGAAGGTTCGAGAAAAAAAGTTTTGATTGGTAGGCCCGGGGATGTCCAAGAAAGAGAATTTAGATTTCAAATGAAATTTGGAAAAAAATAAGGTTGAAGTATCCCCTCAGAAGATGAGGTTAGAGTATCCCTAAAAGTAAAAATGTTTTAGGTATGCTTAAAGGGAGTTTTAATTAGGGAATAAATTCAAATTTTAAATGAAAAGAGGGTTTTGAGTATCCCCTCAGAAAATAGGGTTGGAGCATCCCTGAAGATGAAAATTCTTGATGCTTTAAGAAAATAATTTGGAATCTCCAATGCAACCTCAAAGAAAAAATTTGAGTTTTGAGTTGAAGACAGGGTTGTTGTATCACCTCAAAGCAATGGGGTTGGAGTATCCCCACGAGTTATAATTTTAAGTATATTTAAGATTTGATTGTAAAAGAAATTCAAGTTTTGAATGAAAAATGAGGTTAGAGTATCCCCTCAAAGCAATAGAGTTAGAGTATCTCCACTGGAAAAAAATTTAATATCTTATGGGGAAAAGATATTTTGTAAAAAAAATTAATTTTTTTTAGTTTAACCTTAATCCAAGTCTAAAAGGTTCATTTACAAGGGAACCATCAGATGTATTTTGAGACATTTAAATGTCTCTATAAAGGTGTTTCAAAAATTAGGTTAAAACAAAGGATAGCATTGCATCATCTCTTTTATTGAATTTATTCCAGGTTTATCCAAAAACTTCAGGGGTAATTGAGGTATCATTGGAAAGGTAACTCAACGAATATTAATAGATGAAAATTTCAAAAATCCTAGAAAATCACTTTCTAGGTGGAATTATTTTATTCAATTTGGCTTATTTTAATGCTGACAGCATGTACAGGGGAGAAGGTATGATGGAATTTAAAAAATCATTTCAGGTTCATTAGGAATTGTTAAGTTGTAAACAATATCTTTTCATAAATGGAATTTTGCAATCTTTCAAGGAAAAATATTTAAGTAATTTTGGGAAATCATCTGCTAGGCTAAAATAGCCCAAATAGTATATGGTTTACTGGTTCCAAGGGTTTTAGATAGCAAAGGTTTGAAAAATCATAACTCTTTCATTCGGGATGGTCTAAAGGTGAATGAGATGTTGTTGGAAAAGTAATTCAAATCTTTTTAAAGAAAAAATATTAGAAAATTCAAGAAAAGTCAGTTATGGTTCAAAATAAATTTTTTTCAATTGAATAATAATGCTAGCAGGGAAAAAATAGAGGATCATTCGATTTTTGGCTTTCTTCAAGGATAGACTCAAGTTTAGGATGTCTGAACATTAATGATTGAAAGAGGCAAGTAACATGGGCATTAGGAATTCATTCCATAATCTCAGAGTGGTTTGGGATGATGAAACAATCAGTTGACCATGTCACTAAAGAGGGTACTGGACTTAAGATCAAGGCTTAATACTTTAACAAAGGAAAACAATGTTTTATTTCCATGAATCTAAACCGCAAAAGTGTAGTTTGTCCCCAAGATTGAGGACCAATTTAGTCAAAACCTTAAATCTATGCTATTCCTCATTTATTGGAGGTAGCATGAACTTAACTTAGGGATTTTTGAAAATCAGATTTTTAGCAAACAAGCATGCTTTTTGACAAATAAGTCATGAATGAAATGCAACATACATTACAGTGAACATGAATTAAACATGCAAATACACAAAGATGTCATTTTGACATGGTAATGGATAACAAAAATGCAAGAAGATGATAAATAAGGTGCAAGGAAATAATATGAACATATTTAAGTGAAGAAAAGCATGCTGGAGTTGCTAAGACAACATTTTTATGTCATGAGACTCCTTAAAATGAAAGCAAATGCATGAACATGCTCAATACATGTTATGAAAACATTCAAGCTTGTGTTAAGCATGTGAAAATAAATGAAATATGATAGAGAATCCATGTAATAAGGACTGTTTTGATAACAAAATAAAAGCAAAGGTATTTGCACACCCAACCTACATCATGTCATTAAAAGAATGTCAAGATCCTAAAACTACCATAACCAATGTAGTAATAATGTATGAACGTCCTAGGATGGTCATGATAGCATAAAGGGCTCACTAAAATGATGTAGATGATAACAATTGAAAATCTATGGAACAAGGTAGAGAAAATATACCAAAAAGCTTAAACTTTCCTCTCTTCTTAAAGCCATGACTTTAAGCTTAGTTCTTGCCTTCTCTTTGCTATTATTTAGCAAGAAAAGGATGAAAGGGAAAAGCTTTCTGGTAATATTGTTGATGGTGGTTTGAGGGAACCATAAGAATGGAAAAGGTTGAGAGTGAAAAGCAATAGAGTAGTGTTTTT
This sequence comes from Adansonia grandidieri, assembly GCA_038382065.1. NCBI lineage: Eukaryota > Viridiplantae > Streptophyta > Magnoliopsida > Malvales > Malvaceae > Adansonia > Adansonia grandidieri. The sequence continues at coordinate 16,795,248 of JBBYHK010000012.1, forward strand.
GGAAGAGTTTTAGGGCTAGAGATTGCTGAAAGATTTTTAAGGATGATTGAAAGTCTTCCTTTTGGGAATGGCTGGAGAGTCTCCTCTTAGATGGTTGGAAGTATTTTTTGTAGGTAGCTGGAAGCTCTCCTTAAATTCAATGCTTAGCCAATGCTATTAGAAGACAAAGTAAGGGCATTTTTGATCTTTCATTCCTATACTATGGGACATCTCAAGCTACTATACTTAGCTGGCCTTCTTTCCATTAGTTCTGCCATGCTGATTAGGAGCCAAAAAAGCTAGAACAGTCTGCAACTAGAAATATGCCTGACATGCCCTCTTACAACCATATATTTTATGAAAGTGACCTTTGTCACTGGCTATTTAGGCTCTAAAAATTTGTTTAAATCCGATCATAGGCCCAAAGTCGAGGTCTACAATAAATTATTGATGATTTCTTGGTGCAAAAAAGCATGTTTGAATCAGATTTTTGAAGGCTAAATAATGGTTTGAATAAGGCAAAAATGCCTTGGTGTATCGATACATAATGCAATTTTTACCTGTAAGTATCGATATAATGAAGCATGTATTGATACTAAGAGCAAAAAATTATTTCTAGTCTTGAGACTTAGAGGTTTGTATGGATACTCCATGGATTTGTATAGATACTCATTCTTGTGTATCGATACATTTTGCCAAAAATCATAACTTTAGTTGCTCCTACGGTCTATATCAATACAAACATGCTAGGTATTGATACAATACCTTAGATATCGATACCTACACCTATGGGCACATATGTGATTTAATTTTTTTTTTCAAAACCTGAATCTACAATTTTCACAAAAACTCATTCATATAGAAGAGATTATGTCAAAATAATGATAAAGTGAAACCAATCAAACTAAAATCAAAGAAAAATATGGTTAGCAAGTATTAATTTCATACATCATGGGAATGCTAATCCTTTCCTATACGTAACCTACTCTCAAACCTAATCAATGAATCTTTGGACTTTGTAGACCTTGAAATGTTTTAAGTTTCATAACTTGGAGTATTGTTTTCAATAGGCACCATATCATGCTTAGCCAAAAATGATCGATGGTAATCAAGATTTCAGCCATTTTATGGTGGTTATTTAAGACCAATTAGGTGAGTGATTCATCTAACGATCCTTCCTTTTACAACCATCTCACTATGCCTAATCCAAATCCTAAACAAGGGATAACCCAAAAGCAATCCAACTAATTCTAATTCCTTTTATTAGGTTATGTGTGTCAGCATTCGAGCGATTCATGTGAGTGTTATGCCTAGGTAGGGGAACTTCAACACACTAGTAAAGACAACAGTTTGACTTTATCTATATAACCTACAAAGAGCTTTATCAAGCTCTGCTCTAGAAGCATCTGGTTGCTCTCATATAAATCCTAGAAAAGAACCTTTATACCCTCATTGGTATCACTCTAATGCCCATTGCGACCACCACGTTAGGGCAGCGAGGCATAATATTGAGAATTACATTTCTTGTAAGTGGAGGGCACAAAGCCTCATTGATTCAAAGGTTTTTCAATTTGGGATAAATTAAGGGTCGAATATTACTGCAAATCCCTTAACAAACCTTGTCGAGTTAATGATGAATATGATCAGTTTCAAAGATGATTGTGAGGTCAAGAGGAGCATAAAGAAATCAAGATGTCGATGAGTATGGTTTAGTAGTTATTGACTCGTGTAGACACTCATTTTTCTCAAGACATAATAAAAAGGCGATAGAATCAAAAAAAAAAAAACAAAAATGGGGATAATTATTGGTTGTCAGGATGCTAGGCAAAAATTTTTTTAGGAAAGTCTAAAATGCCAAAGGCCATATTAAAAAATGTAAAAATAAGGCATCGAAGGTCATTATTCGGGGTGTCATCAAAGTCACTTAGATGAGCACGAGTCAGTTTCCCCTTGTTTGTGTCCAAGGTGAGGTATTCAAAGAGCCAAAGGTACGTACAAGTCACATAGGTGCGTAAGTATTGATATGAAGCTTTCATGTCACTAAAATTGAAATTTTCACATGTAACATCGATACAAGAAGGTTGGCTGTCAATTCCTAAGAAATGGCATCAATGCTTAGCATGCTTGTATTGATGCAAGCCTTAATAGTAGCTGAAGTTGTCAGTTTTGGCAAAATGTATCGATATACATGCAAGAGTATTGATACAAATCTGTGGAGTATTGATATAGGGCTTTAAGTCTTGAGACTGAAAATACTTTTTTGCTTTTGATATTCATACGCACTTCTTTGTATCGATACTTATGGGTAGAAGTTACCTTGTGTATCGATACAAAAAGTCTTGTATTGATACACCTAGGCATTTTGCCCAATTTGAGCCATCTTTCAGCATTTGAAAATTCGATTCAAACATGTTTCTTGCACCAAAAATCATCATAGCTCATATCAACCCTTAGCTATGGGCTTGTGATTGGACTTAAACAAATTTTTAAAGCCTAAATAGCTAATGATAAGGGACATTTTCATGAAATATATGGTTTGTCAAAGGGCATGCTAGGCTTTTCTCCAGTTGCAGGCTATTACAACTTTTTTAGACAACTAATCTATATGGCAGAACCAATGAAAATGAGAGTAGTTGAACATAATACTTAGAGTTGTCCTCTATACATGAATGAAAGATAAAACATGCCCTTGTTTTGCCTCCAAAAAGCATTGGTTAAACCTTGAATTTAAAAGAAGGCTAAAGCTGGCTTAGCCATTTATTAAAAAATTTTCCAGGAATCTCCAAAAAAATAAACCTTCAGCAACCTCTAAAAAAAGGACTCTAGAAAACATTGTTCCATTACCTTTTTATCCTCAACCTTCCTTCAGTCCCATAGCTCCTTAAAATCACTGCCAAAAACACTTATAAGACCCTGTATTCCATTCAACCTTCCTCTTAAAACTTACTTCCATCAACACCCTACCAGAAAACTCTTTTTTTTATCATTTCCTTGCACATTAACATCCCAAAAAAAAAAAAGAAGCTGAGCCCAAAGTTACTACTTAAAAAAAATGGCTACAGCTTGAGGTTTTAGTATATTTTCTCACCTAACTCTTTTTTTTTCTCATTTCTAGTATTTACGTCATTTCAATGAACTGTTTATGCTACCATGACCATCCTAGTACCCCAATGCACTATCGTTGCCTTGGTTGCAGTAGTTTTAGGATTTTGATTTTTTTTAATGCCTTGATGTTGCTCAGCAGGCCAAACATCTTTTCTTTCATTTTGTCATCAAAGTAGTCCCTTATTCATACATTTTTAGTCATGTTTCACCTATTTTCACATGATTAACACATGCTTGAATGTTATTCCTAACATGCATTCAGTATGTTCATGCATTCTTGCATTTTAAGGAGTCTTATGGCACAAAAGTGCTATCTTAGTTTTTGCAAGGAAAGAATAGCTCAAATTAGCTCAGATTTTAGGGTCAACTTGGATCAAGGATCATATCAAGGTGAAAAAGAACAATGAGTGCATCTCATGGGCCTGTTTGAAAGAAGTAATGAAGACTACTATTGATGTTAGAAAAATTCAAGATATCTATGCTCTGGCGATATATGGTCTGGTCATATTTTCAAAAAATTGAGGCTATGTTGAAGATACAATCGCAGATCTTCTTTTTGGATTATGTTGCAACATGAATCACACATCGGCCATTATTGTCAAAACTATTCAAGCTCTTAGTTTTTGCAAGGAAATGGGTTCAGGTCACTTCATTGATTTATGTCACTTTTTCACATTTAGCTTCAGTTATTTTTGTCCCAAAAAAAAAGATGTCATAGAACTTCTTACCCAAATTTACCCTATCTTTAAAGTACTTAAGAAGGAATGGCTTTAAGAGAAGTCTAAAGAGTAATAGGTCCAGAAATTCTTGAACTTTGGTGGAAAAGAGGTGACATAGAGGGCCCTTTGGTTTTCACCACAGATAATTGTATACCGATGCAGGGATTATAGTTATCTGTCATTCATTGGATTATGGGGAAGCACCAATTATGCACCTATCCTAGTCTTACAACAATTTCAATGTTGACAATTTATTCCCTTTGTCCAAGACTTAGAGTATTAGGATTTCAGTTATGGTGAGCCTGATCACAAGTTGAAAGTTTAGCTAGCTTTTCATGCTTGGAGATAGCCCCATTGCATGGAAAGGTATTGGAAAGGAAGCAATATGAGCCCAAGATATAATGAGTAGAAGACTCGTCACATCAATGACTCCTTACTTTTGTCTGCCATTGGAACATCATGAGTATTAGTTAATAAATTTTCCTCTAAAATTAGCTTACTCAAGTATGAGTTCAAAAAAGAAAAAGGCAACCTTTGCTAAGGAAATTACTCACTTTAAGGAAGAAAAGAGTAAATTAGAGATGGACCCTACCTCTGGGATGGCGAGCTAAATCGGGTAATCAAAGAGAAAAACCATTTTAAGAAGGATCTTAAAAGTTAAAAAAAAGACTATGTGGCCCTTATCAAAACAAGTAAGTCTCGACACTTTGATTTGCTAATTGAGTGGGAAACAAGAATTTCAACACTCAAGAGGGAAATACCTCAATATAAAGAAAAAGCTAGGGTGAATAAGGAAAAACTTGTTAGATTTATGCCTTCATATCAACTTACCAAAGGAGGAATAGACAGCTAGAAGCTTGAGCTCGGGATTTGAGGGCAAATCAGGTTGAAAATAAGACCCTGATGCTCAAAATTCAAGATTTAAAGCATTCCCCCCAAGCTTGCTAAGGCCAAATTGATGAATTAATGAGAGCCTTCGAACAATGACAACAAGAATGGCTTTAAGTGGTTGATCACAAATGCCAAAATTATTAAGACTGTCAATGCTATCTCACTGAGCAGATTCAAGTAGCCCAATTAAAGACCGAGAACATGCTAGACATAGCTCGATCCTTGAGACATGACATCTTACCTATTGGAGCCTATGAATAAGAATTGTTGTATTTTATGGAATAGGTGATTAAGCAATGTAACCATGTCAGGCATTTACGATTGTATTAGGCATAATTGGATATTTCGTTGCTCTAATGAAAGATGCTATTGATGAAGCTTCTCCCTAAATCCGATTGTCCCATATGCATTTGTATGACTAATTTTAATTCTTTTACTACATTATGCATTCTAATAATTGTCATCTAATTGCATACCCATCATTATCTTATCAAACATGCTCGTGACATATAGAGTCTAATCCGATAGTAATCTAAGGTGAAAGTGCTTTAAAACATGACCTATAGTTCGTCTTCAATATAACACTCGTAATCATCGAAAAGTGATGGAAAATGATCACTAAGCCTGTATTAAGAGACTTAAACTCATATATACGGAGTCTCCAGAGCTATCACTTCAAAGAATGAAGAACTTTAAGCGTAGGTTATGGAATTGACTAAGTTATGGTCTAAGGTTTTGAAGGAAAAAGGGCAAACAAGCACAGTCGATGTGGGAAAAGAACCAGCTAATCCTAAAAGCAACTTGAATGGTGGTACTGAAGCCACTAATGCTAAAGAAGGGGCATTACATGGACAATATCCTCTGATAGTAATATCCCATCAACTCAGCCATTTATTTACATTAACCCTTTAGCAACATCCTATCTAGTCAAGGGTTTTAGGGTGCGAGCACTTCACTGGCAAGGCTTACAGTCCTAGATCTTGATAAGCAAGGAGAACAAGAAAAGGCACAGAGGTCCTCAAAAAATAATGAAGACTTAAACAAGTATCAGTCACTAGAAAAGCATTTTCAAGCTATAGAAAGAAGTGACAAATTTAGGATTATGGATGTCAAATCTTTGGCACTAGTTTTCAGTCTTATCATCTTGCCTAAATTTAAAGTGCCAGATTTTAAAAAGTACAATGAGACTATAATCACCACTGGCCACCTTCATATACTAGCATAAGATGGTCGAGTGTAAAGAGAATGAAAGCTATTAATTCACCGCTTTTATGATAGTTTAACTAGGGTAGTTATCCGATAGCATATAGGGCTTGATCTTGTAAGAATTAAAGATGCGTAGATTTAGCTTATGCTTTCTTTGATCAATATAAACATGTGTTTGATTGGACTTCAGATCGTCTCTTCCTTATAAAAATGGAACAAAAGTATCTAAAAGCTTCAGTTAATATACTTAGAGGCAGATAGAGGACACAGCTTAAGTTCACCCTCTTTTGACTGTTAATGAGATAACAGTCACGTTTATTAGCATTTTGTGAGCTCCTAATCTTAAAAATTGGTGGGAAATGCCACAAAAATTTTATAGATATGGTCATATCATGCGAAATAATGATAACACTATCAAAAGTGGCAAAATATCCATTGGATAATCATCTGAGTTATCAAGAAGTCAACAACTAAGGTAAAGAGAAGTAGCTGAATGCTATTAGTGAAAGTAACGCTAGGTTTAATCAAAATCTGCACTCCACGTAAGGTATGTACATTTCAAGCATAGTGCACTCAGGTTTTAACCTTGATTCATTAATGCCATAACTAGTCTATTATGTCAGGATCATTTTGATAATAAGCTTCACACTGAATCTTATTCAAACCATAGCCTAAAGCACATAATCGCACAATGCAAACAGTGCAATGGCTCCAAATAATTAACAAGCACCTAAAAAAAGAACACTTTAAGCCACTTCCTTCCTTATAAAAAGAGATTTATTCTCATTTATTGGCTGGTCAACTAGTGGCCCTAATATTCACAGACCTAATATCACCTTTGTACCCTAAATGGTATGATAAAATTGACTATTATGAGTACCATATCGGGGTAGAAGGCCATTTCATTGAGAATTGCATCTCATTTAAAAGAAAGGTACATGGTCTGTTGGAAAAAGGGTGTGATTAAGGTTAAACAAAGGCCTGAACCTAACATTAGAGCCAATCCACTTCCTAACCATATGGAGCCAAGAGTGAATGCAGTGATTAAGAGAAAAGTTGTTGGGTCAAAAAAAGCATCAAGGAAGTCAAAACCCCAATAAGCAAGGTCTGGCAAGCCTTTGTGAAAGCTGGAAAATTGTCTAATGTTAAAAATCAAAGCAAAAAATGATTGAACCATCTTATTCTCATTGTAATCAAGAGCATAGAGGAGGAATGAGATGGTTATGTCATTGCAAGCAAGGTTGAAAGGATGATGGATTAATCCAAAATTGATTTTTATGAGGAGTAGAATGATTACATCTAGGGTTCAAGTTACTTTTCTTTCATGAACATGGAAAATATAGCTAATGAAACCTTCAAGCAATATGCTTTGAGGTGGATGGAAAAGGCCACCTAGATTCACTCTTGATGATAAAGAAAGAAATGATTGTTAGATTTATCTATACATTATAAGCTTTTTACTATAAAGAGGTGGTGAAAAAACCCCAAAGAGCTTTGTAGATGTAGTCATATTATGCACAATAATTGATGAAGCCATAAAAAGTGACTTAGGTAAAGAAATACCTTTAAGAGAAAAGGGAAACAAAAAATAAAGGCCAAACAACAACCATAGTCCAGTAATAGAACTAGCGTATCTCAGACTCATATTAAATCAGATATAGAGAAGTAGCCGTTAAAGAATACTGTGAGGTTGTAAAAAACATAGATGAGGTTAGAACGCCAATGAATTTGGTCTGGTAAATCTTTATACTACTAGTCAATGGGGTCAGAAGGACAAAAAAGAGCTAATGATTTTTGTGATTTCTATACATCTATGGCAATACTCTTCAAACATGCAAACAGTTTCGTGCTATGGTTCAAGGGATAATGAATAATGGTAGCATCGAATTCTATGATAAAAAGCAAGCCTCACATACCCAGTTAGTAAATGTGGTACTATCTATCAGTGCCACCATTTTTATTTTGTTGGAGGACTATTGGTATTATTTGACAATTGACTGACAGTCAAAGCTATCTCTATTCAGCCTATATGAAAGATGATCATTCAATTTCCATCCCCTTTCCCTTACAAGGATAACAAGGCTGTTGTTGGAACTATGAAAGCAAAACTATAATCGTTAGGGAATCTAGCCAAGAGGCAGCAAATGTTGATCTTTTAGGGTAAGCCATCTAACTCAAAGTGGCAGATGTTATGCCTCGATGCATTAAGAGGTGAAACTTAGCAAAAGAACACTACTTCTATTCCTCAAGCACCAAAGTCTACAACCAAAGACTTCAGTCCAATGGTTATCAAGGAAGCAGTAAGTGAGAAAGAAGCTATGAAATTCCTTAAGTTCATTAAGCATAGCAAATATAGCAACATCGATCAGTTTATCCTAGTAGGCTAATTGGATCACTTAGTAAGTGACATACTACTAACAACTATGTATCTTTCAGTAATGATGAAATCCTTCATAGAGAAAGAGGAAACTACAAGGCCCCAACACATCATTACATACTGCAAAGGTAGCTCGTTGCCCAAGTTGCTTATTGATAATGAGTTAGCTCTAAATGTAATGCTCGTATCATGCTTGAACAAACTCCCTATTGATGCCTCCCATATCCAAAATAGTCATATGGTGGTGCAAGCATTTGATGGAACTTGTAGAAATGTTGTGGGAAACATCACTATTCCATTTCAAATTGGCCCATGCACTTATGAAGTGGACTTTCATGTGATGGATATTGCTCTATCATATAGGTGCCTATTGGTATGGTCTTGTATTCACTCTACGGGGACAGTGCCATCATCGTTGCATCAGAAGTTGAAATTCAACATTGAAAACAAAGTCATCAGTATTAGAGGAAAAGAAGAAATCATCATTGCTATCTCAACCAATGCCCCATATATCAAACCAGATGATGATGATGTCTTAGAATCTCCGTTTCTTTCCTTTGAGTTTGTCAATGCCACTTATGTCAATAAGGGGTTGCCAATGCTTGAGCCTCATCTATTGAAAAGCACTTATTTGGGTTTAAAGTTAACTGTTGGTAGAGGTGCCTAGGTTTCCAAAAGATTGTCAGAGCCTTAAAAGTTGTTAACCAGATCGACAAAATAGGGCTACAATTCAAGCCAACTGCATAGTAGAAAAAAAATAAGCTCAAAAGAACTGTGAAATAAGAATGGCCCATCTGTTAAGACAAGACATGGGATATGACCCAATGATGTTTCCAGCTTTTCAAGAAAGTTCCTGCCCAAGAGGGCATGTGAATATCAGCTCTGTTAATGTTATGCTCATATTGAACAAGACATTTAGGGATTTTTGCCATTAATGCAAGTAATAAGCTAGGGACATCAATGATGGATCGAAAGACCCATTTATGCCCTCTAGGATTTGTTCCGAGTGTTTGGACTAAAACTGAGATTCCTATAATGCTTTGAACTAAACCTACCACTTAAAAGCATCATAGGATCCTTTGTATGGGTATCCTTTTATTAAGTATTATCAATGAAAATGACTAAGCATTATAGATTTAAACTTTTGTGTTCATAGTTCTTGCCAATTCTTAGACTTTTCTCTACATATTTTTTTGCCTATATTACTATTTTCCCTATTTTCAAGTACCTAGATAAGGTAACACGAATATTTATGCTAAAACTTTGAAAATCAATTTTGAGCAACCAATCTACACCATTGAAGTTGATTCTAAAGAGAACCCCATACCACCATAATTGTTGAGGCTAACTGAACAAGAAGAAAAACAGATATTGCCTTATGAAAAACCTAATAAAATCATAAACCTTAGAATAAAGAAGGATAAGAAAAAGCCAAAATCAAAACTTCCATAAGCCCATCAACCCAAACCAAACTCATAAGTCTCTTTCAAGAGTATCAAGATGTGTTTGCCTGGTCTAACCAGGACATGCCTAGACTAGACACCAATATTATGATCCATAAACTTCCTGTCAAACTTGAGTGTAAGCCCATACAACAAAAGCTTAGAAGGATGAAACTTGAAATGCTTTTTAAGATCAAAGAAGAAGCAAATAAATAATTTGAAGCAAGTTTCTTAAAGTAGCCAAAAATCATTAATGGGTAGCCAATATAGTTCTAGTTCTTAAGAAGAATGGTAAAGTGTGGATGTGTAAACCAAGCCAGCCTAAAAGATAATTTCCCTTTGCCCATAATTTCCTTTTGCCTTATATCAATACCCTAATAGACAACACTGCCAAAAATGTATTATTTTCCTGCATGGATGAATCGTTGGGTTATAACCAAATTAGAATGCCTGCTGAAGACAAGGAGAATACCACCTTGTGACTATATGGGGCACTTTCTACTATAAAGTGATGCCCCTTGGGCTTGAAAATGCTAGAGCAACCTACCATAGGCAATGAAAACCTTGTTCCATGATCTTACGAACAAAGAAATTAGGTCAACGTGGATGATATGATCGCCAAGTCACCAAAAAAAGTGAACATGTGGCCACTTTGTGTAAATTCTTCAAATGGCTTTGTAAATACCAATTCAAGTTAAATCTTGCAAAATACACATTTGATGTCACATCTGGTAAACTATTAAGCTTTATTGTGAGTGAAAAAGGAATAAAATCAATTCTAACAAGGTCAAGGCCATTCAAAATCTGTCACCAACTCAAACTCAAAAAAAGTGAGGAATTTCTTGGGAGGGTTGAATTACATTGCTCGATTTGTATCTCAGCAGACTAAGAAATCCAACCTAATCTTTCGACTGCTTAAAAAACAAAATCCCAAAAAATGCCAAGAAGCCTTCGATAAAGTCAAACATTACCTTTCAAACCCTCTGGTACTTGTACCACTAGTGCCTGGTTGATCTGTAATCTTGTATTTATCGATTTTCAACAAGTCAATGGGCTCTGTATTAGGTTAACATGATGAGCCAGGAAAAAAAGAACAACCTATCTACTACTTAAGCAAGAAGTTCAAAGAATATGAAAATAACTATTCAGCAATAGAAAAGCTATATTATGCTCTAGCTTGGACAGCTTGAAGGTTAAGGAAATATATGTTGTACCACACTATGTGGTTGATTGCCAAACTTTATCCCATCAATTGTTAATGTGAACCTCTTGCCTTGTCAAGGAGATTAGCCGGTGGCAAGTCTTACTTTCTGAGTATAACATCGTGTATATGAATCAGAGAGCCATCAAAGGTAGTGCAATAGGAGACTTTTTGGCAAATCGAGCAATGGATGACTATTATTATTAGACTTTAAATTTCCTAATGAAGACTGAATGTGCATATCTAAAGTAGAGAACACTATTAAATGTAGTTCATTTTGGAAAATGTGCTTTGATGGAGCTTCAAATGCATTAGGGGATGGAACTAGGGCAATTCTTATCTCACCTAATGGAAACCACTACCCTGTCATTGCGAGATTGAACTTTGACTGCACCAATAATATAGCTAAACATAAGGCTTGCGTCATGGGATTCTAAGCCACCATTGAAAGAGGTATCCGAACACTACAAGCATTTAGAGATTCAACCCTTGTCATCTACTAACTGAAAGGAGAATAGTAAACTTTTGATGCTAAGCTAATTCATTATAGGAATCTATCTCAGAACTTAGAAAGAGTTTGATGATATTAACTTTCAGTACTTACCTTAGGACGAGAGCCAAATCATTAATTCCTTAGCTACTCTATTATCCATGTTCAAAGTTAATCAAGAATCAAAATTTGTTCCATTTAGATGAGCATCTATATAGCTTCAGTACATTGTCAAAATGTCAAAAAAGAAATGGATGGCATGCCATGGTGTCATGACATCCTTTGATGCATCAAGGATCAGTAATACCCTAAATTCACTATCAAAGTTGATAAGAGAAACATCCGAAGGATAGCTGCAAGCTTTATTTTGGATGGAAAAATTTTGTCTAAGAAAAGTTTGGATCAAGTACTACTTCAGTGTGTGGATGTGTTTGAAGCCAAAAGAATTCTCAGAGAAGTCCATGAAAGAATCTAGGGTATGTATGTTAGTGGACACCGAATGGTGAAACAAATCATGCAATTGGGCTATTATTAGTTAACTATTGAAAAGGATTGCATTGATTATGCTTGAAAGTTCCATGAATGCCAAATCTGACGCAGACAAGACCCATGTACCAATAGCACCTCTATATGTTATGATAGCTACATGGCCTTTTTCCATGTAGGGCATGGACATGATCGGATTGATTACACTTAAAGCTTCTAATAGGAACCATTTTATTTTGGCCACTATCAATTATTTAACCAAGTAGGTCAAAGTGGCTTTAAAAGGCCATGTTACCAAATCTATTGTATATAAATTTATGAAATAAGATATCATTTATAGATATGGCCTTCTCAAGTAGATCATTACTGATAATGCATGTAACTAGAAAAAAAAATGATGCAAGCAGTTTACTCTCAATTCAAGATCCAGCATCAAAATTTTGCTTTATACCGTCCAAAAATGATTGAGGTAGTTGAAGCAACCAATAAGAATATCAAGAAAATAGTAAAAAAGATGGCTAAGATGTACAAAGATTGGCATGAAAAATTACCTTTCACATTACATGCTTGTCATACAGTAGTACGAACTTCTATGAATACAACCCCATTCTCCTTGGTCTATGACATAGGACTGTCTTACCTATGTAGGTTGAAATATGCTCACTCAAAGTCCTAATGGAATCACAACTTGAATAGCTCACATGTGTCAAAAACTAATATGAATAGCTCAATCTTATTGAAGAGAAAAAAAGAAAAGCCATCTGTCACAAGCAGATGTATCAAAAGCTCATGATGAGGGCCCATAGCGAAAAGGTCTATCCTCATTAATTTCAAAAAGGTGACCTAGTACTCAAACAAATCCCTCTGATCTATAAAGATGCTTGAGGAAAATAGACTCCAAAGTAGGAAAAACTGAACATGGTAAAGTGTGTATTTTCTGAAAGAGCCTTGATCTTAACTGATATGGATGGCAATGATTTGCCCAATCTCGTGAATTCTAATTCTATCTAGAAATACTAGCCTTGAAAAGATTCTAGGTTGGCAGTGACCAGACTCTCCCTCACTCGAACCAAATCAAGCCTAAATTATCACTAGCCAAGATTGGTGCCAATTTAACCTACATATAACCTTGACCAAAACACTAAATCATAACCTAACTCGCCTATTCTATGCCAACCTACTCTATTAAATCTTATCCTTACCTGCACCTGAAAAAATGGAAACTAGTTGACCTCGAGGCTTTCATCAAACTATGCAGTAATTTAAAAAATCTTCTTATGAATCAGTCAACACCAAAAGGATTACCTGTTTGAGAATAGTTTTGGAGGATACTCAAGGGATAACTCATGTTATTAGCATCAGGGGCTAAGCAGCCAAAAAAACCCTATTTAACTTTCTTATATCTTAAAATCTTTCGTGATCCCATAATTTGTCATAACTTGTACTTTCATTCTCTTGAACGAAATATAATCATTTAATTTTCTTACAAGGTCCTTTTGTAACTCCTACATCCCATGTTGCATCATGTTTATCATTTAACTCATATTAGACCCCATATTCTAAAAATGTGCTTAAAAACCTCTTTCCAATAAACCTTAGCCAAAAGATAAAGGGCCAAAGTTCTTTCCCAACTATTATCCTAACAACTAGAGTTTAGAATAGTCCACCTAGACTACCTAAGGCACCCTATTGAATCATAATTGGCAATGAGGAATCCTCCACACTCACCAGCCAACATAACACGATAAAGATTCCTAAGCATGAACAATCTAAGCTCAAGACCTTTATTTCACAATCATAGACCACCCTTACCTTCTAAGAAGGGTTTTAACAAAGTCTTTGAAAATCTAGAGCGAGGTTAATAAACTTGGGAGCAAAAAGCTAGCTTATCAAACTCATAGAAGATTAGATGAATGAAAAGAGTAAGAAAATCAATTACCAGATTAGATTGTTAAAATCATCGCTCTTGTATCACTTAAGCATGCCTTGCATCCTCATGCATTATTCATACAACAACTAACATTCTTTAGGTACAAACTCCTACTCTCAAAAGCCAAAATTAAACAAAACTTTAAGTATAAAATCATGTTTTCAAAAAGCCTCAAAAGGTTCTAGATAAGAATCCTTCAACTCATGAGTGTGCAAATTGAAAAGGCTATTCAAGAAAAGTACTTAAACTCATATCTTTTTGGTCCTCAAAGAGCAGGACACCTCTTTTCCTTTTTTAGTCTTCAAAAAGTAGGATATCTTTTTTTTTCTCTTTTTTAGCCATCAAAGAGCAGGACATCTTTTTTCCTTTTAAGTCCTCGAAAAGCAGGATGCTTTTTTTAATCCTTAAAAAGCAAGATGCATTTTTTAAACTTTAAAGAGTAGGATGCCTTTTTCTTTTTATTCCTTAAACAGCAGGACACAATTTTTTTTGTTTTTAGTCTTCAAAGAGCAGAATACTTTTTTTTCTTTTTAGTCTTAAAAAAGTAGGACTCCATTTCTATTTTTTTTAGTTCTCAAAAAGCAAGATGCTTACCTACCTCAGTCTTCAAAAAATAGGATGCTTACTTACCTCAATCCTCAAAAAGCAAGACACTTACGTACCTCAGTCCTTAAAGAGCAAACAATCCTTGAAAAGTAGGATGCTTACCTACCTCAGTCTTTAAAAAGCAAGAGGGTTACCTACCTCAGTCTTTAAAGAGTAGGACATTTACTTACCTTAGTCCTCAAAGAGCAAAATGTTTACTTACCTCAATCCTTAAAGAAATTGATGCTTACCTATCTCAGTCCTCAAAGAGCAGGACATCTACCTACCTTAGTCCTCAAAGAGCAAGATGCTTACCTACCTTAGTCCGTAATGAGCTAGACGCCTATCGAGTCTGTCCTTGAAAACCAAGATGCTTACCTACCTCAGTCCATAAAAAATTGCATGCCTATCTGAGTCAAAGCCCACACTAGCTAGTGCTTGTTTGGGGGGTTAAACCTAGGAGACTGCAAACCTATTACGAAGGTTAAACCAGACAAAATTCATTGAAATTCTCTTATCAATTTAGAGCATCGCTAATAATACTCAGCTTATCTCAACATAATGCTGACTCGATCTATATTTTTTTATAGGTATAGAAAACCATCATCTTATCCAAACAAAATGGTGTTTTTTTATCCTTGCCTTGTTCCTAATACTCAGCAATAGACAAAGAAGGGCAGTTGTAGATACCTCATTTTGTCCAAGCTAATTTCTGACATCTCGAGACATAAATGAAAGATGATAAAATCAAAAAATAAAAATAAAAATAAGGATAATTATCGGGTGTCGTGTCATCGAAGTCATTAAAGGTCATTATTCGGGTATCGCTAAAGTTATTTAGAGAGCATGGGCACCTAAGTATTGTTACGAAGCTTTCACCTTACAAAAAATTAAATTTTTGTATGTAGTATCCATACAAGGGTTTGGTTTTGACTCTTAAGGTGTGGCATTGATAATTTGCATGTTTTGTATTGACATGGGCTTTGGTAGTAGGTGAAGTTGTAATTTTTGGCAAAATGTATCAATGCACAAGCAAGAGTATCAATAAAGTCCACAGACTATTGATACAGGGCTTTAAGTCTCAAGACTGGAAACATTTTTTCATCTTAGTATTGATACTCATGGGCAAAAGTTATATGCAAAATGTCTTAAATAGACACTAAGGCATTTTACCCAATTTGAGCCATGTTTTAGCTTTTAAAAATTTAATTCAATCACATTTCTTATACCAAAAATCATCATAATTCATACTGAGCCTCAGCTATAGGCTCATGATTCAACTTAAACAAAATTTTAAAGCCTAAATAGCCAATGGCAAATGACATTTTCATAAAATATATGGTTTATCAGAGAGCATGTTAGGCTTTTCTCTAGTTGTAAGATGTTACAGCCTTTCTACACCATTACTTTGCATGGCAAAACCAGTGAAAATGAGAGCAACTAAACATAGTACCTCGAGTTGTACTCTGGTACATGAATGAAAAGATAAAAAAATGCCCTTGCTTTGCCTCTAAAAAGCATTGGCTAAACCTTGAATTTAAAAGGAAACCAAAGCTTATTGACCCATCTATCAAAAAAATTTCTAAGAATCTTTTAAAAAAATCTAACAATCTCTAAGAAAAAGACTCCAAAAAACATTATTCCATTGCCTTTTTATCCTTAACCTTCCTCCAGTCTCGTAGCTTCTTAAAATCACCACCAAAAACACTTTTTGTCATCAAACATCTTCTTTTTCATTTTGTCATCAAAGCAATCCTAAGACTTAACTTTCTATCATATTTCATGTATTTTCACATGCTTAACACATGTTTGAATGTATTTCCTAGTTTGCATTGAGTATGTTCATGCATTTTCTTGCATTTTGAGGAGTCTAATGGCATAAAAATGCTATCTTGAAAATTCTAGCATGCTTTTCTTTGCTTAAATATGTTCATGTCATCTTTCGTAGTGATTTTTGATGTCTTTCATCGAGTTTTCATTTCTACACATCTTATTTGTCACCTTCTTACCTTTTTTATTGTCTTTACCATTGTCAAAATGTCATCATATTTTTTATCATCTTTAACATGTGTTACATCTGTTCATCTTTGTGTGTTATATTTTGTTCACGACATGTCCGCCAAAAAGCTTGCTTGTTTGCTAAAATCTTATTTTCAAAAAAAAAATTCTTCAAGTTCAGCGCATGCTACCTCAAATAGATAAGGAATAGCATGGATTTAATGTTTCCATAAAATTGGTCTTTGAATCTTAAGGAAAAATTAAACGTAAATCTAGATTCATGGCAAAATAAGTTCAAAAATGCTATTTTTCAAACAAAAATGCATCTTTTAGTTAAATATATATATTAAGCCTTGATCTTGAGTTTAATATCTTCCTAGTGGCATGGCCAATGGTTTGTTTCATTGTCCTAAACTACTCTAAGATTATCGAATGAACATGTGATACCCATGTTATATTTTTCCTTGTTTTGTGGATGATTGGATGTTCGTAAGTCGAATTTAACCCCCAAGAAACCTGAAAAATCGAATAACCTAGGTTTTTGCTTTAGTAGCACCATAGTCCAAATTGGAAAATTAGTTTTGAACCACATACGATTTTTTAGAATTTTTTTGATTTTTTTCGTTAAAGGGCATCGAATTATCCTTCCAATGGAGTCTTATTTGTCCTCAAATTATCTCGGGTGAGGAAGTTATGATTTTCCAAACCTTTGCTATTTGAAACCCCTAGAACTAATGCATTACAATATGTTTGGGCTGTTTTGCCCAACAGATGAGTTTCTATATAATTTAAATATTTTTTCTCTGAAAGCTCATAAAACTTCTTTTTTGGAAAGGTGTTGTTTATGATTTAATAATCTCGGGTGAGCTCGAAATGATTTTTCAAAGTCCATCAGCCCTTTCCTTTGTAAATGCTGCCAGTCTTAAAATAGGTCTAAATCCAAAAATTAATTCCACCCAGAAGGTGATTTTCTAAGATTTTTAAAATATTTTTATATTAGTCTTTATCAAGTTACCTTTCCAACGGTAACTCTCTTACCCTCTAAAGCCTTCAGATGAACCCAAAATAAATTCAGGAAAAGGGATTACATGATGTTGTCCCTTGCTTTTTACGCAATTTCTAATGCCTTTACAAAGACATTTGTATGCATCCGATTGGTTACCTTACAACACAAGCCCTTTAGGCTCGGATCAAGGCTTAAGATGAATATATATTTTATTCAAATATTCGGTTTCATATTTTTAAAGTACCTCTTTCTTAAGATAATCATTTTCTTAAAACATAAAAAATTTCATTCTTGGGGATACTCTAATTTGTTTTCCACTAAAGAATAAAAACTTGAATTTTTTCCTAAATTTGTTTGAGATTCCTAATTATTTTCTAAAGTTATCAAGAATTTTCATTTTTGGGATACTGTAACACCACCACTTCGAGGGAATACTCCAACCCCACTTTCCATTAAGAAAGAAAAACTTAAATTTTTTTCCTCAATTTGTTCGAGGTTCTTAATTATTTTCCAAAGTCATTAAAAATTTTCATCTTCGAGATACTCCAACCCCACCACTCCGAGGGGATACTCCAACCCTACTTTCCACTAAAAAACTTAAATTTTTCTTTCAAATTTATTTACAATTCTTATTTATTTTCTAAATCATCAAGAATTTTCATTCTTAAGGAATACTCTAACCCGACCATTTCGAGCAACCCACTTTTACTTTAAAATCCAAAATTTTTTTTCTTTCTTGGATATCCTAGATTTTTTAATTAAACCCTTTTTTATCTTTCAAATTTTCACTAAACTAAATACATCTCCAAATTGTCATTCTAATTATTCTTCAATAATCAAAGGCAAAAATTATTATGTTCATTTGTTTGTGATTGTCTTTCTGTAAAATTATTATATTCCTTTTTATCCTATAACACATTTCCTTTTCCATAGTGACCATAATGCATTCATATTTAGAAAATGTTTCCAATAAAATTTACAATGCAATGTTCTATGTCAATATCTCTTCATTGCTTAACACGAAATATTCAAATTTTTAAAATTAATCTAGAAATTATTTTCATCAAAAAATTCCTATGCTCATCATACCTTCATGACACATAGGTGATATATAACTTTCTGTCAAAACTTGGATTTACAATTTCCATGCATTAGAGGAGATTATATCCAAATAATGATGGAACGAAATTGATTAGGCCAAATCAAAGCAAGATATAGTTTGCACATTGATGCCTTCTTAAAGAAATTGGAAGCTTCTCCCAAATAATCTAGTAACCCTATTTTGTAATTGTTATTGAGTTTTTCCCAATGCAAGACTGTGTAATCTAATTTATGAGGGGCAAAACAATTTTAAGATTTAGGGTTTTTTTGTGCTTTAATTTTCATTGTTTAAAATAAATAGGTTGATTAAGTTTTATCCTTTAAGTCTAATTTGTATGATTTCATTACTTTTTCTTGTTTAAGACTAGGGCTTGAGATGCTTTAAATTATAGATTTGGAGCTGCTAACAATTGCATTGTTATTGTTCTTTGAGAAATTGCTAAAAAAATTTAAGGTTGTTCAATTACAGATTGGAATTCTTATGTTTGAAATTCCATTGTGAAAATTGATAAGTTGAATTAACTTGCCTACTCTAATGTTTTTTTGAGACAAATTTCATTTCCTAGTGACTTGTGCTATAAATACCTTGCTCGTTAATCTTTATTGTTAATGCAAATATTAAAGATCTTTTATGTATAACCATTACTATTTAGTTTGATTTTTAGACCATTTTTAGTGTTTAAACTTACTGCTAAAATTAAAAATTGAGTGTTCTTCAAATGGCTCCAAAACTACAACAAGTAGCTACTTCAAAATTATCCCAAGCCTTTGATAAATATCAGTAAGTTTTAAAGCATTACAGTGATATAACAAATTGATAGTTAAAAAAGCAATTATTCAAGAGTGTGGGTTTGACATTGAAAATATATTAAAGGGACCTATTATGGCCATCATTAATGATCGATAATGGAAAAAGTTTGTTATACCCTTGAAAGCTGTGCATCTAAGTGGTGCGAGAGTTTTATGCTAATGTAGCAGACAGCAATAACTTTAAAGTATTTGTTCAAGGACATGAAATTTTTTCGATCACTCGACCATAAACAAATACTATAAGGTTGAAGATATTGAGCATAATGAATAATCAAGACATATAGTAGATAACTTAGATTATGAGGAAGTAAATTGAAGAGGTTTGTTATTTGGGAGCCAAAGGGAAGATGTCAAAAAATGAGGTTTGTTATGGGAAAGCATGGCACAATTTTATTAGGGCAAGCTTAATGCCGGTTGCTCATATGAGAGACATTAATAAGAATTAGGCAGAGCTTTTATTTTCCTTTTTGACATACAAGCCCATACGTATTACGAAAGTCATCCAGCAATCAATTTCACACTATATGCAAACCTTTCTGTCAATGGCTTAGGCCATCCATAACTTATTACAGCATTGCATAGGAACGTTGGTGTTCGTTGGATAGAGGATGAAGAGCTTTAACACCCTACAGTGTAATCAAGTGTTGGGATAACAATGATTATGAGACTGGACCTGAGTATCTCGAATTAGCGAGATGGGATTTACCTTCTAGTTTGACATCCTTAACTAATAAGATTGGCTACATAAGCAAGAGATGAAGAATCAAAGAAGGCACCTTCAACAATTAAACCATTTTGCAGAAAGGGTAGATCAACATATGGAATATAAAATGAGTTTCAACATTAACTTTGGTACAGCATTTTGGTCAATGTAATCTGCACTTTGAATAAAATCTAGTCCAATTCCTTCCAACCCCTAAACTACCTCCATATCTACCTTATGATGCTAAGGCCAATGAGGAAGCTATAGTTAAAGATGATAAAGAGGTTGAGAATTGACACATCCATTGTTCAGGGAAGTCCTATGTGCTATATTTTTATTTATTTTACATTAAGGACAATGTTAATTCTAAGTTTGGGTGTGGGATCTTAACTTTAGATTTGGTTCTTTTAATTTTTGGTTTTGTTTTTGCTACAGTTTTTTTTTCTTTGTCATTTCTAGGTTTTTTAGGTTGTTTGAGTAATAGTGAGATTTAGTTCTTCATTAGTTAATGATAGAAAATATGATTAAACTAGATTTATAGCCATTGAAAGGTGATGAACATTATGTTGGTCTGTTTGCTTAATTTGAATGTTAATTTTATTCTTGCTATGATTCTTTGATATTTCAAGCACATAGTCATTAACACTAAATTACATTGCTTGCTTAGAGAAAGTTTACGTGAATTTAGTAACTTATAATATCTCATGGAGTTCTAAAAACTATTTTTTTGTTACTTGCGACAGAATCCTAGGCTACAAAACATTAAGGACATGATTTAGGCCATCTTTGGACCGTTTGAGCCTACCTTGCTATATATTTATCCCTAGTACACCCTAATGAGCCTAATTGTATCTTTTCTTGGTAACCTATAGTTTAGCCTAGCCTTTAATTGATTTTTAACTTTTTAACCTTCACTTTCATTCGTGTTACTCATTTAAGGAAAATAACTAGAGCTAAGATCAATCTGTTTTTGAAGGATAGGTGAAGTTATGAAAATTTAATGTTGTGAATATATTTAATTTGAAAAAAAATTAAAAAATGAAAAATAAGAAAACTAAAAATTTAGCTATACACATAGGCCAAAATACAAAGAAATAGGATTGAGGGTGTAATGAAAAAAATAATAAAAAGAAAAAAGAAAAAAATGTTGGGCCAAGAAAAGTCAAATCAAGTGTAGGATATTACTTAGAGAATAGAATGATCTCTAAATGAGGTCCAAGAATGAGTAATTTGCTAAGGGTGATTTGGGCCACATTATCCTATCATTATAAGCTTACTAAAATCCTAATGATCTTTAATGTTGTGATAGCTTACATTAGTGGAAAGTGACATGAAAAGTAGGCCTATGAAATTCTAAAAATTTTTCATTTACAATTAAATTACGGTTGCTTGTTTGTATAAATTTATCGAAGTGCGAGCAGTAAAGTGTTAAATGGCTAATATACAAATACTTAAGGAATCTAGTGTAAGAAGAAAAAATGTCATTTGAGTTGAAATTCTATACTTTCATAATGTTTGGAGCTTTTCTTTAGTTATGAATTATGTGATATCTTTAAGACATGTTGGATGAATTAAATCAAATCATTGCTCACTTACCCTTAGGTTTCATTTTTTTCTTTTCTCGAGGACTAGCAGAGTGTTAATTTCGAGGGTAGGTGAATGGGCTTTATACCCATGAATTAGATATTATTTTGCATGAAAATTAATCAATTTTTTAAGAAATTCTAGTATTTATATATATATTTTTAGGTTTATTTTGCAGTTTGGATGGATTTTGATCAAGCTAGATGATTTAAGGCTCTTTTGGGACATTACAAGCTAAAAAGATGGTGTTTATGCATTAAAAGATGAGTTAAAAGAAAATTTCTAGAGAAAGTAGCACTTGGGCACCAGTTTTTGGAGCCTAGCCACTAGCAGGCATCATAAAATGTGGAAAGTTCTAGTAAGTTGAGGGCCTAGGCACTCAATCCTGATGCTTGGGCACTATGACTTCATGAGATTTTACCATAATTTTTCATATGTGGCCCCATAATGCTTAAATATAAATACACTTTTTTAAGTCTAAAATAAGGATTGGAGACTATTGGATCTGAAATGAGACAATGACTACAACATCAACTTCAACTCTAGTTTCTTCTTATCTTTCTATTTTTCTAGAATCATGTTCAAATCAATTGTTAGGATTTTCTTTACTTTTAGCATGAACTAAATTTCTTTCCTAGGGTTAATGTAGCCTAATTATGATGTTTTGAGTTATCTTTTCAATTTAGTTGATGAATTATTTTCCCTAATTGAGTATTCTTCACTATTTTTAATGCTTCTAGTTAACTGGCCATTAATTAGATGATGTGTTAATCATAATGAAATTGGGAGGAGAGTTATGTGTCTTAGTTCATTGTGTTGAATACCATAAATTGTGTGTGATATGAGAGTCCATAAGCATGGTTTATGTAGTCATCAAAAGGAAACCTAGCACTTAATAAATCCTTAGCTGTTTTTATCTATTTGTAGGGATATAGTGGATTAGCATTTAAGGATGTTTTCGTTAAACATCGGGAGAGGTTAAGGGAAATTTTAGGGAATTCTAACTAGCAATGGGGATAATAATTTCATATTAATGAGATAGATAATTCAATTTGGATTAGTTATGGTGAAATCGAAAGTCCTAGGTTTTTAATTAAGTGTATTTATCTATTTTAATTAGTGTATTTTATTTTGTTTAGTTTACTTTTATTTTTTATTTCATAATTTTTAAATCAAATTTTGATTAATTTAAATAAAGTTAGAGTTATTATAATTTTTTTAGTTAGTAATCAATCAATCCTTATGGGATTATACTTGATACTTATCACCTTAATACTTTTTTATGATAACTTGTAGTTGCATTCACAAAATCACACAACAATTAATCCTGGAATTTGTAATTTGATGGAGCTTTAAATGCTCTAAGACATGAAATTAGGGCAATATTGATTTCACCTGACGAGAGTCACTATCCTTCTATTGCCAGATTGAGCTTTGACTGCACCAATAACATAGCTAAATATAATCAAGACAAATGTCAAGATTTTATGGGTTTTTGGGGATTTAACCCTAGTTATCTACTAATTGAAAGCTTATTCATTATGGAAAATTAATTTAGAACTCAGGAAAAAAATTTGAAGAAATTAATTTTTTTCATGTCTCAGAAAAAAACCAAATAACTGACCAAATAGTTGATGCTTGGCCACCTTATCATCCATGTTCAAAGTTAGTTGGGAATTTGATGTTACTCTTATTCAAATGAGCATTTATACAACTCTGGCATGCTTTCAAAAGATCAAAAAAAGAAAGATGGCCTACCACGGTAATATGACATCTTTTGCTATATTTGAGATCAACGATACGCTGAACACGCCACAAAAAATGAAAAAAGACTACTAGAAGAATGGCTAAGGAATTCATCTTACACAAAGATGTCTTATACAAAAAAGTTGGGATTAAGTGCTACTTAGATGTTAATGCTTCTAAAGCCAAAAAAATCTAGAAAAAGTTCACCCGAGGGGGTCTGTAGCACACATGCCAATAGGCATCTGATGTTTAAACAAGTAATAAGATCGTGCTATTATTGGTTGACCCTCAAAAAGGACTGTATCGATTATGCTCGAAATGTCATAAGTGTAAAATTTATGCAGACAAGATCAACATCCCACCCTCACTGTTTCGTGTCATGATAGCACTATGGCTTTTCTCTATGTGGGGCATGGATATGATTCTACCCATCACCCTTAAGGCTTCCAATGGGCTCTAGTTTATCCAAATGGCAAGTGATCATTTCACTAAGTGGGTAAAGGTGACCTCATATGCCAATGTCACTAAATTAGTTGTTTGTATATTTATGAAGTGGGACATCATCTTCTGATGTGGACCTCCCAAATAAATCATCACAAATAATGCTAGCAACTTGAAAAATAGTATGTTTTCAATACAAAATCCAGTATCGTAACTCAATGCCATATCGTCCAAAGATGAATTGGGCAGTCAAGGCAGCTAGTATGAACATATATCAAGAGGATAGTAGAGAAAATGGCTGAGACCTACATATTGACATGAAAAGTTAAGCTTCACACTCTATGCATACCAAACTTTAATTTGCACTTCTACAAGTGCTACCTTATTTTCCCTTGTCTATGAGAGGAAAGCTATCTTACTTATCAAAGTTAAGATCCCCTCTCTAAGAGTCTTGGTAGAGATCAAACTCAAAAAAGCTGAATGTGTCAGGAACAGACATGATTAGCTGAATCTTATCAAAGAAAAGTGACTAAAAGTCATTCGCCATGGGTAAATGTATCAAAAGCGCATGAAAAGAACCCATGACAAAAAGGTCTGCCCTTACTAGTTTCACAAAGGTGAACTAGTGCTCAAGAAAATCCTCTCAATCCATAAAGAAAACGGAGAGAAATGAACCCCTAATTGGGAAGGACCTTATGTCATGAAACAAACCTTCTTCAAGGGGCCCTAATCCTAATAAAATGGATGACAATGTCTTGCCCAATCCAATCAATTTAGACTTTATCAAGAAATATTATGCTTAAAGGATGAAAACCTGATATGGTGTCCTTTATAAAAAAAAGGTAAAAAATAAAGTAGAACTGATGAAAATACAAAAAGGTGTCTGGTAGCCAACCTGACTTGAGTCTAAAGCCTAAAATGATAGCTTAAGAAAACTACCTTTCACTAGACCCAAACCTCATCTATACTGACAACATAAACATTTCCTTCTCTATGTCCTATAAAAACAAGTTTATTTGACTTAACATCAACAACTTGACAATTCATTAATTCAAAAATAACTTTCATGCCTTTATCGCACAATTGACTAATACTAAGGAGATTATGTTTGAGAACTTTGACAAATAAAACATTTTCAATTTAGATGAAGAGTTGTTACCTATGGTTCCAATACCTTTAATTTGTCCTTTTGAGTTGTCACCAAAAATAACACTTCCTCCATCCTTAGGCCTTAGTTCCAAGAATTGATTTTTGTCATTGATCATGTGTCTTAAGCATCCACTATTAAGGTACCAAGAATATCCCTTGTTGAAATTGCCTTGAAGCAATGCTCTTCCTCTTTGGGCTCATCATGAGCCATGGACATAGGTTGGCCACCTCTTCATCATCATTATTGGATATGTCACATCACACCATGTGGCCACCATAGCTTTCTTCTTTTGCTTCTTCGGGTTTGGCTTCTTTGACATTGGAAATTCAGTTTAGTGTGTCTTAGTTTTTTGCACTTATAGCAAATGATTTGTTTTTTCTCTTTCTTGCTTAAGTCTCCCTTTATTTGTTTTTTAGGAGGTCTTTTTGCTTTGTTCATTCTCATGAATTTGTTGAATCTTTTTGCAAACATGGCCATTTCTTCATCTTCCTTAACCTCCTCCTCATCATCATCATCATCACTAGGAGTGGTTTTTTTAAAGGCAACACTTGCCTTCTTTAGTGGCTCTTGTCTATGCATGATCTTTATCTCATAGGTTAGAAGAGAAATTATGAGTTCATCCAAGGAAAATGAGTTGGGATCTTTGGATTCTTCAATTGCTGTCACTTTTGCTTCCCAAGACTTAAGAAGACTATTGAGTAGTTTCTTCACTATCTCTTTATTTGGATAGGTCTTTTCAAGTGTCTTCAACCCATTGATAATATTCATGAACCTATCCATCATTTCTTTGATAGTTTCATCCACCTTTATCTTGAACAATTCATGTCAAGTGTAAGCTTACTTATTTTGGATTCCTTGACTTGATTCGTTCCTTCATGTGTGGTTACTACCTTGTCCCATACTTGCTTGGCATTGTCACATAGTGAGACTCTATTGTACTCATTTGGACCAAGAGCACAAAACAGTGTGTGCATGGCCTTGGCATTTAATTATGCCATTTTGGTGTCTTGTTCATTCTATTATTCTTTTTCCTTTGGCACAACACAAGCTCTAACTCTTTTCTTAGGGATGAGTGATCCATTGACAATGATCTTTCATACTTCATAGTCATTTGCTTGTACAAAGAGCCTCATCCTTATCTTCAATACGAGAATTCTCACCATTGAAGAGTAGAGGTCTCATGATGGAATGACCTTCAAGTCCCATAGCATTTGCAATTGTCTCAAATGCCATGAGACAAACTTCAACTTGGCTTTTTAACTCTTGTGAGTTTCTTGAGGCTTTAAGCATCATGTTTGCATTCTCCGTTTTTGAGCTATCAAGGATCTTTTTTCAAGGTTGAAAAACCTACAATAAAGACCAAAGCTCTAACACCAATTGTTAGCTCAAAGAAAAGATTAGACCAAGAGGGAGCATGAATTAGATCTACAGAAACTTGATAAATTTGAAGTAAATTAAAAAAAAAAGGAGTTAAGGGTAAGAAAAACAAACAATCAATGTATAAAGGTTCGGTCATTGAACTCGGCACCTATATCCTCTCTTCTTGGCACTTTCTTACTAAGGTGATTCCTATAATTCACTAATCAAATTTTTTACCTTTAAGGCTAAGTTATAACCTTACACCTCTATCTTTTAAGGCTTACATAGAACCTTTCAATCCTTTTAAGAATTTTACCCTAAATTATTAAATATTTTCACTCATTTTCACATTACTCTTTTTATGATATGAATGAGGTATTTTGCAAACAAATTGAACATTTAGTAGGTGGATGTTTGTTGGAATTTAAGTACAAAGTGAATAAGATACAAATAAACTTGAAAGAGTATAAATTTGATACAAGTAAAATGAAGAATTTGAAGACTTTTAAGCTTTTATTGTTCAATGCTTGATTGATCTTTGTATCTCTGGCTTCTTTTGCTATTGGAAACCTCTATTTATAGATTGAAATTGATTTATACACATTGGGCATTTAATGTGGTGGTTGGAGAGCTGTTGTAGCCTTCATAAATGCTTGTTTCCATTTAGACCCGCACCATAATATCGATACAAGAATAAAAAATGACTGTTACAGCTTGTTGTATCAATATAGGGGGCTGAGTATCGATACTTGCCAAGCTATACTGATACAGACACACTTGTATCGATACATTTGAGGGTTTTAGCCAAACCTTGATTACTGCCAAGCGTTATATCGATAATATGAGGTGAGTATCGATACTCACTACAATGTGTCGATACATGCTTAAAAATATCGAATGAGGGTTTTAAGCATAGTATCAATACATTTGTGCATTGTGTTGATACATACTTTCAAAATCCTTTGTAAAACAATTTTTCTTGACTTGATATTAACTTAAACATACCTAAAGAATATTCTAAGTATAAATATGCATTTTGGAACATATATTTTTGAAAAAATAAAAACTTAGTACATTTCAAAATGTTTTTCAATTTTAACACAAATACCGAGTTGAGTATAAATTAATTTTGCTTAAGTTGATTGTTATATCAAAACTGAATTCAAAGTTAACAAATTTGGTCATAACTTTGGCTCCAAATATCATTCAATATTAGACAAAACTTTCTAAAAATCATATGGACTTCATTTTTGGTCTTTAAACATTGATTGTAACATTTTTAAATGGTCCATTGAGCTTTTATTATGGCATTTCATTTAATGATATAGGTTGATGAAGGGGAAGCTTGACCTTACTTACCATATCAGATCATGCTAGGGCTGGACCTAAACCAATCAAATGTTGAAAGGTTGCCTTTTGGCACAATAACTCACCATTTGTACGCTCCAAACATCCTAAATACCCCAGCTTTGGTAGGTTTTTTATGGCTGAGATTGAATCCTACATAAGATATGTTATGAGCTTAGGCAAAAGAAAAAAAACTCACACACATCTACATCAGCCTGTATACTTAGAAAATTTATTCCCATAACTCTCCCTCAACCCCTCTAAAAGCATCTTAAAACCTCTAAAACAATCATTATTCCTCAGAAAACACCTCTCCATTGATATAATAGCCTTGAGCTCATTTGTAGCCATATTTTTTTGCTCAAATCGTAGCAAGGGAAGGCCGAAAAGTGAGCTATAAGATTAAAAATTTGTTTTGCTCAACATTATCAACAAGGTTCTTAAAGCTTTTAGGGTAATTTTTTTATCTTTTCTCTCTTCATTTATTTGTTTTTGCATTTTCATCATTCTAGTGAACCAGAACATGCTAACCATGGCCTTTTTCATGCATCTTGCGGCTTAGTTGTGGTAGACATAGGATCTTTGATGCTTTGTTGACTTGTTTACCATGTTCTTCCATAAATATGTGCTTAGAGCATTTTGAAACCATGTTTTAATACTGCATTGAAATTCCCACAAGCTGTTTTCCTTTATTCAAGCATGTTTATATCATTTTTATGGTAATATTCATTCTTAATGTCATGCATTTAACTAATATCTCCATGTATTTTCATGCTTATCTCTCTGCATCTTGTCATCATTGTCATGCTTAAATTTCATCTTTACATATTTAAACATGCCTATAATGTTTATTGTCATGCATATCATATTTAGTTCACCATATGTTTATCAAAATGCTTGTTTGTTGCTTGTCAAAAATCTATTTTCCTAGAAATCCCTAAGTTAAGGCTTTGTTAACTTTAATAAATAAGGATTAATATGGGCTTAAGGTTTTCTATTCATTGGTATTCTAATCTTAGGGAAAAAGAAAGTTTTTCATGTTTGCATTCAAGGATTACTATGACGAAATGTTCTGTTTTTCAAAAAAAATTTATTGTTCAAAGTTGTTTGCGCCTTGATCCTTTTGCCTAGAGGTTTTATGTTTGTGACATAGTCAATAGGCTATTTTATCATCCCAAACTACTCTAGGTTGTGTAAATGAGCCCATGAAACCCATGTCACTCATTCCTTCCTATCATGGACATCCAATTCCTTCCTATCATGGACATCTGGATGTCCATGATGCAGTTTAGTCCTAAGAAAATCAAAAAATTGAAAAACTCCCCTATTTCGCCTTGATAGCATAATTGTCACAACTTGAAAAATCATTTTTGAATCTTAAACCATTTGTCATGAATTTTTTTGATATTTTTCCATAAAAAAGGCATCAAATTCCCTTTCCAACGGTATCTTAGTTGTTCTCAGATCATTTCGAATAAGGGAGTTATGATTTTTCAAAGTAATGCTATCTAAAACCTTAAAATTAGTGATTACTTTTTGTTTGGGCCATTTTGGCCAAGTAGATAATTTTTAGAATTTTTAAAATATTTTTCTAAAATTTTATGAAATTCTTTTTTTTGAAAAGGTATTGTTTGCGATTTAACAATTCCATATGAGTCAAGAATGATTTTTTAAAGTTCACCACACCTTTTCCCTTGCATGTGCTATTAGTGTTGAACTAGACCTAACTTCGAAAATTATTTCCACTCGGATACTGATTTGATAGAATTTTGAAATATTTTTATATTAAACCTTATCAAGTCACCTTACTTAACTCCTGAAATCTTTGTATTTGCCTAGAATAAAATTGAAAAGAGGGGTAGCATAATGTTATCCCTTATTTTCAAAATTAGTCAAAATTAATTGATATTTCAAATTCCTACTCCAAGGCATTTGAATGTCTGCATGTGGTCTCATTTAGTCCCTTCGAATCAAAATATGTGCATTAACCCCATAGACTTGGATCAAGGCACAAGCAATCTTTGCCTTATTACCTCTATTTTTATCAATTTTCTTTTAATCAAAAACTATATATTTTTTCAAGAATTGTCAAAAATGTCACTTTGTTAAGAAATTATTAACTTTTTATCAATTTAAGTCTTTTAACCCTTTCTTTTGAAAACTACTAAAATTTCTACCTATGAAGATACTCTAATCCCATTTTTCGAGGGGATTGAACCTCTTTTTTAAAAAATAGCCAAGATTCAAAACTTTTTTCTCTCTCGGATCACTTTGAACTTTTGCAAAATTAAAACCTAATTTTCACACCTCAATTAATCTATGGATCCAAACTCATCTATAAAATTGTTAACTTGATTATTTCAAGATAATCAATAACAATTACAAAGTACATTCTAATCATCCCTTCTTTTTTTTTCTTTTGTTGTTTTTTGTGATTTATTTTATACAATATTATCTTATTTTATTGTCTTACTAAAACTTTTCTTTTGTAATAGTCAGATTATATCCATATTTTTAAAATCATTTTTCAAAAAATTATAAGGCAATATTCCATGTTGGTATCTCTCTAATGTTTGACACAAAATATCCAATTTTGAAAATTAAATTTGAAAAACATTTTAATAAAAAATCCATATGTTCCTTATTTCTCTATGCGCATTCGTGATTTAAATTTTTATCTAAAACCCAAATTTTCTTTATACAAATTCATGCATAAGATGGGATTATATTTAAACAATGATAGGTTAAAATTGAGAGAATTGAAACTAAATTAAGACATAGCTAGAAAGGTACCGATTTCAAGTTTCATGGGGAAGTTAGTTCCTCTTTGCATGTAACCAACTCCTGAACCTAACCATCGAATCCTTGGGCCCTATAGACCATAAAATGAATTTTTTAAGCTTTGTAACTCAACATATCGATTTAATAGGCATTCGATCACACGTAGCACAACTAATCTGTGGTGACTTCAAGCATTGGCCGTTTCATTTTGGCCATCTAAGACTGGTTAGATGAACAACTCATTTGATGGTCCCCTTTCATGAAAGAAGGATGAGAATCTGCACTTTTTTGCTAATATCACATTGAAAAGAGAGTCTTGATTGAAAAAACACTAATTCATCAAGAGAGAAAATATCTTTTAAGTCACATGCGCTCCTACTGGTAATGGAGGAAGAGGTAGGTGCTGACAATGTTGAACCTTTCATCATGATTATCCTAATTGAACTATTTAGTAAAGCTTTAAATGATTTCAAGAATGTTGACTACCACTTGCTCCTTTCAGAAATTAGGTGCCCTACCAGTTATCATCACAATGTGGCTAGATCAAGATTATCTTTATAAACTTGCTATGCTACCCCTAACCTAGTTGGTTTTTCTTGCATATGCCGTTTGATTTCGTACTGAGACAATCATAACACTATGGGAGTAGGTAATGAAGTTTGGCCCATTGATTTATTAGCATCAAATATGCTATGCAGTGAAAAAATCGTTGTCATTTTACTTGTTTATATCATGTATGAATTCAAAACATATTCAATGTCAATATCATGTAGAAGTAATCATTTGGTCAAGTTTTAATACAAGAATAATTATTCTCATTGTTTTTGCATAATTATAGCCCTCAACTATAATACAAAAAGTTTAATGTTTGAATCCTCAAAATGAGTTGACACCTCTTTTATCCTTTCATAATCATAAGTTAGCTCAATAAACCATAAAAAAACTAATTAGGTAGATAACTTAATTTACCAATTGCATCTCTATGCAACTTCTTGATCAATTAAGTGGTCACTTTTTACTCGAACATGTCATATGTATTTCACCTAACCATTTCCTTTAATGCCATGAGGTCAAGCTGTATGCATCTGGACAACATAGGACCCAATACTTATAACTTAAGCAACTCGAGCAAAAGTGACCTTAAGTCATCTCAACAAATCCTTATGGTCAAAACTTGGGTATCTTGTTATAATTAATGGAAGGTATCTTATTAGGCTTTGGCATGGACTTAATATTGTATAAGAGATTTTTTGATTGATTAAGCCTTAATGATCTAATTCAAATTTGATTGCATTGGCATTTTTTTCAAGTTCAGATATATCATATACATATATATATATATATCAGCATAAGATAAATCTAATCATGCAATCCTACATGGATTATTATGGATTTTTACCTATGGCTAGTTTCCATTGGCCATTTGGAAACTAGTTGGTCAAAACCATAAGATACCTTACCAAGTCTTCATAAGTCTTGATAGTACTTTCTTGGACAATTCTTCTTGGTGCCTTGTTCAAATTACATTTATGGAAAAAATAAAATTATTCTAATCTAACCTAATTCTAAGTCTAAAACTATGTAACACTTACATACGTTTGATAGAAACCTTGATTTACATTTGAGTAAAGTTAGGTAAGAAGAGAATTTTACAACTCTAGAATGACAGAGATAAAGAAGGGTTAGCAAACCTATTTAATAAAATTAAATACAATAAGAAAATATTTCAACCATACATTAACCTAGTCATTGTAAGGTCTAAATCCATAATCATCTGTCATGATTTAATAATGTATGGCTAATGTTACATGGAAATCACATGCATACAATGCATGTGGAAACAAGTTTATAATATTTAACAAAGCATCTATAAGAATTAACCATGAAGAATAAACACATTTAACATTTTGCTAGCTTTTAGGAAACTAGTTTTAAATCGAACATTTACCTAATACTTGGTGATCTATCTTAATAAGGACAAATGCTTTTAA
Organism: Adansonia grandidieri; assembly: GCA_038382065.1. Taxonomy (NCBI): domain Eukaryota; kingdom Viridiplantae; phylum Streptophyta; class Magnoliopsida; order Malvales; family Malvaceae; genus Adansonia; species Adansonia grandidieri. The sequence continues at coordinate 16,827,676 of JBBYHK010000012.1, forward strand.
TTGCTTGCTTAAAGTAGACTCCTAAAATTAACATCTTTAAAGAATAAAATTAAAGTAACTTATTTAATTAAGCAATTTAAGAAAACAAGGTTCCAAAACTTGATTCTTTTAAAACATGTCCGTTTAAAAAAAAAACCTAGTTGAATAGAAACTCTTTTATCATTCCTAACTTTTAGAAACCTTATCCATTAGATAGAACTTATCTAATCTAACTTAAAATAACTCATTCCAAAATTTAAGAAATCAAATTCCTTATTTTATGGAATTTTATTCCCACCAGAAAACAAATTCCAATGGAAGTAAGACTCTAACAAGTAGTGCTATCAGTTTAGGCAATCTCTTGGCCATGCAAGAGCCTTTGATTACCAACTTTGGAAGATTTTTAAGGGATATTTCAAATGCTAGAAAAGCCTCATTAGATTCTATCATGAACCGATTCAAGGTAGCATCCATAATGGCACCAAGTTTACCATCAATTGCAAATCTCAAGCAAACCCAAGAAGTGGCATCATCTTGCCACAAGCCCTAGCATTGAAACACGAAATTCACACCTATGGAGGATGTTTAAGCACTGATTTTGGGTGCTGAAAATTCAATCAAGATGCTGCCAAAGTTCAAACCAAAGCAGCAAACATGATGGCAACTATTTCCATGCTAATCACAAATCATGGGAAACATTTTCCATTGATGCAACATCAATATGCTTTAATTTTCAACAACCAAAAATCATTAAAGAATCATGTATTCTTTGATTAATTTGCTGTCCCAAGATGCAGCAAACCAATGAAACTTTTCCATAAAGGTTTCAAAATGCACTAGGAGCAAAATTCATCCAAAATCAACCTACAACATCATACTATAGTATATCACCAAGATAGTTTAAATCATATTTCTTTGTTTTAAAAGGTGTTTAAATAATTTAAAATTAATTTTTAAGATTATTTATGATAAATTCATATAATAAAAATCAATTTTTGCAATGAACAAACCATTAGAAAATAATCCTAATGAAATTGGAAATCATGGTGTAAATTCTCCTAGTTTCAATGGTTCAACATTTATTCAATAAAAACTAATTTTTATTAATTATTAAACACTTTAATAATGATTAATGCACCATTTAAGCATTCACTCTAGAATTTAAAAAATTTATACTTTATAATGTTTTAAGGCTCAAAACTTTTAGATCTACACATTGGATATCTGAATGTCGATTACCATGAATTAGATTATATGTATAATCCACAACCTATATGCTCTGATACCATATTCAGAAATCCTATTCCTATTAAAGTCTAGCCTCATACAAAAATAACATTAAAATATCATGACAAAAGCAGTAAAATCAAGCAAAAACACAAAAAAGCCAAACTTTCTCATGGATCTTTTAGAAAGGGTTTTACATATGGTAAATGAATATGAATTAAATCAATTATGAGATCAATGATTACCTAGCTTAAAGATATCTTAAGTTTTTCCAAATATTCCTTTTGCTAGGCACCAAGCTTTTTAAGAGGAGATCTAAAATCATGAATAGAAAAAAAGTCTTATCTCCAATAGTAATCCATTTAGACAACAGTTAAAGTCTTTTTTAGGCTTAGTGGTTCTTAATGCTAAGCCAAAAAGCTTCCTAAGCCTCAACTAAAAGATAATAGGCCTATAAGTATCGATCCAAAATGATCCAAAAATAATTCCCTAACCTATTATGCCAAAAAGAAGAAAAAATAACTTTATAAAGAAGTAGCAATTTTTCACAGATGCTAATAAATGAATCTTAAAATCATAATTCTTTATCCAAGTAGATTCCTTTAGGACAGAAAATAGATTTTCTATATTCGTTGTGATAAAAAACAATATGAGATCACTTAGAATATTAATTGACGCATAAAGAGGCTAAAGGAAGCAAAAGATTGGCATAAAAGCCTTTTAGAGAGCTCAAAGGTTCTTTGCCTAGGGTTTTCTTGTTAGGAATACCTTAACGATGAAAGACATTTTGATGTATTTCATTAATTTGATTGATTATTTATATACATTAAAGTTATTATTATATCATTGTGTTAACTTTGATTTTGACTTTGATATAATAAATAACTTAAGCTAAGTTAATACTTAACTTGGTACTTGTGTTTAAATTGAAAAGTGTTTTGAAAAGTGCTAAGTTTGTAATTTAAATATATGCTCCAAAATGTATATTTATACTTAGAATAATTTCTTAAATTTGTTTGAGTCAACAAAAATTATTTTACAAATATTTTTAAGGGCTGGTATTAGTATAAAGAACAAATGTATCGATACTATACTTAAAAACTCTCAAATGTATCGATACAAGTGTGTATGTATCAATACAGCCTGCTTGGTATTGATATTCATCCCATGTTTATCGATACAAGGCTTGGCAATAACTAAGGTTTGGCTGAAACTCGTAAATGTATCCATACAAGTTTTTATGTATCAATACAGCCTACTTAGTATCGATACTTACCCCATGTGTATTGATACAAGGCTTGGTAGTAGCCAAGGCTTAGCTGAAACCCTCAAATGTATTGATACAATAGTGTCTATATTGATATAGCTTGCTTACTATTGATACTCAGATCCCCGTATTGATACAACATGCTGTAACGGTCACTTTTTTTATTTATGTATTGATACTATTGGTATTGCATCGATACTATAGCACAAGATTGAACGGAAACAAGCGTTTATGAAGGCTACAATAGCTCTCCAACCACCACATTAAATGCCCAATGTCTATGAATCAATTTCCAGCTATAAATGGAGGGTTCACAACTGCTAAAAAAGCAGAGATAAAAATTTCATTGAATCATTGAGTAACAAAAGCTCAAAATCATCAAATTCTTTATTTCTACTTGTATCAAATTTATACTCCTCAAGCCTATTTGTATCTCATTCATCTTGTACTTAAATTCTATCAAACATCTACCTACTAGAGGTTCAATCTATTTGAAAAATACTTCATTCATATCACAAAAGGGGTTGTGCGAAAGTGAGTAAAAATATTTGAGAGTTTAGGGTAGAATTCTCAAAGGAATTGAAAGGTTCTATCTAAGCCTTAAAAGATAGTGGTGTAAGGTTATACCTTAACCTTAAAGGTAGCAATTTGTTTAGTGAATTATGGAAATCACCTTAGTAAGAAAGTACCAAGAAGAAAGGATGTAGGTGCCGAGTTAAAGGATTAAACCTTATACATTAATTGTTTATTTTTTTATCCTTATCTTATTTTTAATTTTCAATGTACTTTAAATTTATCACTATTTTTGTAGAACCAATTCACCCCCTCTTGGTTTAATCTTTCTTTTAAAGCTAACAATTGGCATCCAGAACTTTGGTCTCTATTATAGGTCTTACAACCTTAAGAAAAGATCCTTGATAGCTAAAAAATGGAAAATGCAAACATTGTAATCAAAGCCTGAAGAAGCCCACAAGAGTTTAAAAGCCAAGATGAAGTTTGTCTTATGGCATTTGAGACAAATGCAAATGCTATAGGACTTAAAGGACATTCTATTATGAGACCTCCATTCTTCAATGGTGATAGCTACTCATATTGAAAGATAAAGATAAGGCTCTTTACCCAAGCAAATGACTATAAAGTATGGAAGATCATCGTCAATGGACCATTCATCCCAATGAAAAGAGTCAGAGATTGTGTTATGCTAAAGGAAAAAGAAGAATAGGATGAACAAGACACCAAAATAGCACAATTAAATGCCAAGGCCATGCACACACTATTTTATGCTCTTAGTCCAATTGAGCATAGTAGAGTCTCACTATATGACAATGCCAAGCAAGTGTGGGATAAGTTAGCAACCACACATGAAGGAACAAATCAAGTCAAGGAATCCAAAATAAGCATGCTCACATTTGACTATGAATTGTTTAAGATAAAAATGAATGAAACCATCAAAGAAATGTCAGATAGGTTTACAGACGTCATCAATAGGTTGAAGGCACTTAGAAAGACCTATCCAAATAAAAAAATGGTAAAAAAGGTACTCAATAGTCTTCCCAAGTCTTGGGAAGCAAAAGTGATAGCAATTGAAGAATCCAAAGATCTTAACACACTCTCTTTGGATGAACTCATAGGTTCTCTTCTAACCTATGAAATATAGATCAAGCATGGATAAAAACCATCAAAAAAGGCAAGTGTTGCCTTTAAAACAACCACTCTTAGTGATGATGATGAAGACATTGAGGAAGATGAAGAAATAGCCATGTTGGCGAAAAGGCTCAACAAATTTATGAGAATGAACAAAGTAAGAAGACCTCTCAGAAAAGAAATGATGAAGGGAGACTCAAGTAAAAAAAAAAAAAGAACAAATAATTGCTATGAGTGTAAGAAACTGAGACATATCAAATTTGAAAGTACAATGTGGAAGAAATCAAACCCGAAAGAGCAAAAGAAAAAGGCTGTAATGGCCACATGGAGTGATAGTGACACATCCAATTATGATGATAAGGAGGTGGCCAACCTATGTCTCATGGCTTATAATGAGCCCAAGGTATCTTCTAATGCTAATACTTACTCATTTGATGAATTACAAGATGCATTTGATGAATTAGCATTAGAATTTGAAGTTATAAATTTAAAATACAAGAAACTGATTTCTAAACTTAAGGAAGAAAATGAAACACTAAGCATGACAAATGATGATATTAAGAAGAAAGTAGATGAGTTACAAGTCAATATTAATGATCTAACCAAGACGAACATAAACTTGCATAACTCATTTACAAGGATTTATATGACACAGTAAAAATTGAATAGCATGCTAAAAACACAAAGAGCATTCTTTGATAAAGATGGTTTAGGCTATAATAGAATAAAAAAAGAAACTCACTTCAAGAATTTCTTTAAACACAAAACAAAACATTTGATGCATCTAGCATATGTACCCATTCCCATAAACTTGGTCACACATTCCACAGATGTTCCTTAAAAACTATCACTTATAGAGACAAGCTTATTAGGAGAGTATGGGTCCCCAAAGGTGTTGGCACATCGCAAGATGAAGCTATCAAATTAAAATGGATTCCAAAAGGCACAAAAATTTTGAACACTAATACTCAAGGACCCAAGAAATTTTGGGTACCTAAGAAAAATATGATTTTGTGATTGTAAGAGGAAGAGCATTACTTCAAGGCAAATTCAACAAAGGAAAATTCTTAGTACCTTGATAGTGGATACTCAAAACACATGATCGGTGATAAAAATCAATTCATGGAGCTAAAGCCTAAGGATAAAGGAAGTGTTACTTTTGGTGATAACTTAAAAGGATAAATTATAGGTATTGGAACCATAGGTAACAAGTTTTCATCCAACATTGAAAATGTTCTATTTATCAAAGGTTTTAAACATAATCTCCTTAATATTAGTTAATTGTGTGATAAAGGCATGAAAACTATTTTTGAATTAATAAATTGTCAAGTCGTTGATATTAAGACAAATAAAATTGTTTTTGTAAGACATAGAAAGGAAATGTTTATGTTATGCATCTAGATGACTTATCTTCTCAAAATGTTTGTTTCGTTGCTAATAATGATGACTTACATTGGTTATGGCATAGAAAATTAGGACATGCTAGTATGAATGTAGTTTCAAAACTATCTACAAAAGACCTTATTATTGGATTGCCAAAAATGAAATTTGATAATGATAGAATATGTGATGCATGTGTCCAAGGTAAACACAGAAGAGCTTCATTCAAACCAATTAATATTGTCTCAACTACTAGAGTATTACAACTTATTCATATTGATCTTTTTGGTCCTACTAGGACATTAAGCTTAGGAGGTAAAAAATATGGATTTGTTATTGTAGATGATTACTATAGGTTTACTTAGGTTCTCTTTTTAAGCTCTAAAGATGAAGCCTTAGAAAAATTCATTATTTTTTGCAAAATTATCCAAAATGAAAAAGGTTTTTTTATTTCAAGTGTAAGAAGTGATCATGGAAAAGAATTTGAAAATCTTGGTTTCGATAAATTTTGTAATGAAAATTGTATTAGCCATAACTTCTCAACACCTAGAACTCCTCAACAAAACAGAGTTATTGAAAGAAAAAATAAAACCTTGGAAGAAATGGCTAGAACCATGCTTTGTGAAAATAATTTGCTAGGATATTTTTGGGCGAAAGCCATTAATACTTCTTGCTATATTATAAATAGAGCCATGGTCAGGCCCATTCTAAAGAAAACTCTATATGAACTTTTTAAAGAAAGAAAACCTAACATTAGCTACTTTCATCCTTTTGGATGTAAATGTCTTGTATTAAATAATGGAAAGGATAATCTTGGTAAATTTGATGCAAAAAGTGATAAAGGAATTTTTCTTGGTTATTCAACAAATTCCAAAGCTTATAGAGTGTTTAATAAGAGAACTTTAGTTGTTGAAGAGTCAATACATGTTATATTTGATGAAGCTAACTCAACCTTGAGAAAGGTATCTTTTGATAATGATGATGTAGAGATTTACCAAGAACAAACATCACATAAGGAGCAAGGACAAGTAATGCAAAATCAAGAAGATCCAAAAGAGGAAGAACTACATGAGCCCACTCAAGTAGAAAAGGAAAAAAATCATCCTAGAGAGTTGACTTATTTCAAAGAAGGTGAGATAATTGGTGATCCTAAGCAAAGGGGAAAAACTAGATCATCTCTTAGAAATATATGTAATTATGTAGCCATTCTTTCACAAATTAAACTCAAGAATTTAGATGAGGCTCTAAAAGATGATAATTGAATCATACTATGCAAAAGGAGTTAAACCAATTTGAAAGAAGCAAAGTTTGGAATTTAGTTAAGAAACATAGTAATTATGCCATCGTAAGTACTAAATGGGTTTTTAGGAACAAACTTGATGAGAATGGAATAATAGTTAGGAATAAAGCTAGATTAGTAGCTAAAGGATATAGTCAGGAAGAAGGAATTGATTATGATGAAACTTATGCCCCTGTAGCTAGACTAGAGGCCATTAGAATACTACTAGCTTTTGCATGTTTCAACAATTTCATGTTGTATCAAATGGATGTTAAAAGTGTCTTTTTAAATGGCTTCATTAATGAGGAAGTTTATGTTGAGCAACCTTTCAGTTTCATCCTTATTTTCTTAATCATGTTTTTAAACTTTCAAAAGCCTTATATGGACTAAAGCAAGCACCTAGGGCATAGAATGAAAGACTTAAAGTTTTTAATTAAAAAGGGTTTAATAGAGACAATGTTGACAAAACTCTATTTATAAAAGTAAAAAACAAGGACATTTTAGTGATTCAAATTTATGTTGATGACATTATCTTTGGTGCTACTAATGAATCTCTTTGTCAAGAATTTTTTAAGTTAATGCAAGGTAAGTTCGAGATGAGTATGATAGGAGAATTAATATTCTTCTTAGGGTTACAAATTAAACAAACAAAAGATAACAATTTTTATCAATCAAGCAAAGTATACAATGAATTACTCAAGAGGTTCAAAATGGATGAAGCAAAGCCTTGTTCCACACCAATGAGTACTTCAACAAAGCTTGAAAAGGATGAAGGAGGTAAAATTGCTGACTCTAAACTTTATAGGTCTATGATAGGTTCATGGCTATATCTTACTGCAAGTAGACCCGACATAAGGTTTAGTGTATGCTTATGTGCTAGATACCAATCATCACTGAGGGAGTCATATCTAGTTGCCATGAAAAAAATCTTTAGATATCTTAGAGACACTTCAAATCTAGGCTTATGGTATCCAAAAGAATCATCTCTTGTTTTACATGCTTATTTCAATATAGATTTCAGTGGATGTAAAATTGCTAGGAAAAGCACTTTCAGTACTTGTCAATTTCTTGGAAATATGCCCATATTATGGTTTTCCAAAAAACAAAATTGTGTTGCTTTATCCATAACCAAAACGGAATACATATCAATGAGAAGTTGTTATGCCTAAATTTTATGGATAAAACAACAAATAGAGGATTTTGGCATTACCATGGATCATATTCTAAGTAAATGTGACAATACTAGTGCCATTTGTCTCACAAAAAATCCAATCCAACACTCTAGAACCAAGCATTTAGAAATTATAGATCACTTCATTAGAGATCATATGCAAAAAGGTGATATAGTGCTTGAATTCGTTGATAACTTGCATCAACTAGCTAATATTTTCACTAAACCACTTAACAAGGATAGATTTTGCACAATTAGAAGAGAAATTGGCTTAATGAATGCACCCTAAATTCATGATTTGATCCAATCCTGATACTTTGCCTTAATATTGTTTGCATCATGCTTAGTTTGATGAAGCCAGTTTTACCCGCTTACTTGTTTAATGATGTTTATTTGTTATGAATTTCTCATTCTTGGATAATTTTGTTGGATCTTAATTAAATTTTGAATTATCCATGTAAAATGACCTTATTTTGGTCCAAGTTGTATTTTTGAATGTTTTTCAAAGGATAATTAGGTAAAAAAATGCCTAATTTGATGTCATCTTATTGGAAATGACTTAATACTAGGCCATATGTATTGATCCCTGTACATTCTTCCTCCATGTATCAAGATTGGTTTCCATTATATCGATGCAAACCCAGACTTGTTCTTTGTATTGATACCAACCTCTTCTGTATCAATACTTCTTAGCCTGTATTGATACAAAGCAATTTGTTCTAAGTTCGAGACCCAGTTAATTATATCGATATAGAACCCGAAAATGTTCGTTGTATCGATACTACTTCTTCTGTATTGATACTCATTGTTAATTTAGAACTCCCTGCACGCGAATTGTTCATTCGATCAAGCACTATTAATCTCTATCTCCTAAAACCCTTTCTTTCACTTTACTTTCAAATCTTCAAAACTCATCATCATCACCTTTTTTTTTCTCAATAGTTGATCCATAAACCAATTTCCTTCATCACACTTACCCAAAAACCATTTGAAAATCACTCACTATCATCCAAAACATCAATAACAATTTGAAACTCTCCATCAACCTAACCCTCATTACTTCCCTCTCTAAATCCATTATCTTTACCCAAATTCCTTCCCAAAATTTGACTTTTTTTCCATTCCTAAACTTTTCCCCACTCTGTTAGTGCGATTGATTATGGATTTACTCACTACATCACACCAATTGCAAACCAAACTTAGCATCTACCACCATTTTGACTATTTTCCCCAACTAGCATTTGACCCACTCAACATGTTCCCTCACCACCTATTCGGCAAAAGTTTTTAAACACAACCATGCCTCCCAAAACCAAACAAACAGCACATTGTCAAGGTCTCATCACCTGTGCCTCTACCTCTTCCGCTCGTCAACCATCTCTGGCTTAAAATCAGTTCTTTTTTTATGTTTGTTTTCGCAATGCACGGGCTCATGAGCATTTCACCATCATCTATGCCCAGATGCCCATCCAACAATATCGAGTCATTGACTTTCCCTTTCTTTGATCCATTAATTATCCTTACCTCTAAATTTTTAAAACTTTCAGATAGACCAAAATTCTTTTTCTAAATGTTTCGATTCATGAAAATCTTATCTGTGTATTCTTTAGTAATGCCTCTCTCGTTATTGATGACCACGATAATGTCGTTACTATTGGGTCTTATCTTTTGGGACAAGATGTCCTTGTTAACTCAGCTTCTCTCATGTCTACTTTTGGTTTTTTGAATGAAGGCGTAATCCATGAAGGCTCGACTCTTGCCGTCTTGTGCACTCCAAACAACAAAGCCATGCTTCTTCCTCCGGTGGATCACTTACTCAATCTTATCATCTCACATGTACTCTATCCATACAAAACCAAACATACCTTGATTGAACTATTGGTGGCTTCATATGATTCAAATTGGCAATCATTTAAACTTAGCCTATTTCATATTCGCGAACCTTGTTCTTTGCATTCGTGATTGTCATAGTCTTCTCCATGGCATGGCCTTGAGTTACTACTTGGACACCCAAGGTCTCGATCTTTCGTGCGACCCTGGGATTATGGTAACCACTTACTGTTACATTGTTCACAAATCTATAGGCCTTGCTAGGTATGAAATTCAAGGTGCTAACTTTATTCCCAAGGCTCGTCGACAACCACCACTTGAGCAAACCGAATGTTCCCGCTCTCAATGATCATGATAATACAGAGCATAATGAGCCTCCTTTACCTCTGAATCCTACTACCTCGTCTTCCATGCCCATGGACATTCCCACTATGTACGCTTCTATTATGGGCCATTTTGATACATGGGAAGGATGGTTCTACCATCGATCCTCATCTTTCTACTCTTGAGCATAGTCATCGGGCTTTAATGGAGTAATTCCATGCTTTTTCGACTGCTTTTCCTCGTTCACCTTTGCTTACTTCTCCACCCACCGAGGATCATCCAGTCGATAACATTTAGTCCATTTAGGCACATTTGAACATCTTTATGATTTTTTAGGATATCGCTTATGTTTTTAAAATATTGTTTTAGGATATCTCTTACGTTTGTCAGACTTTATAGTTTTAAGATTCTCTGCTACTTTATGTTTTGCATTCTTTTAAACATCTTTTGCTTGCTTTGTTAGATTTATCTTATCCTTAATGAGTTTGTTTTTGTTTACTCTAATTGCATTTCCTATTTTGCTTTGCATTACTTATCTTTGAATTCTGTTTTGGTATAACAAAAAGGGGGGAAAACGCTATAAATTTGCAATGTGTTGCTACATATATGCCTTATGTTGCTATATATGCTATATATGCTTTCCATGAATTTATTATGCACATTGATCATGATTATATTACCATGTTGGAACCCAAATAACATGTTGATATTGAAACATGTTGATATTGAACATTAGCTTGATTTACTAATTTTAGGCAATATTGAAAATTGATTTACTCAAATTAAAACTTTTGAAAACCATTGCTTTATTTAGGGGGAGTTATTTTTCGTTAATCTAAAAAACAAGCAAATTTATCTTAAGTTTTGTTATATCAAAAGGGGGAGATTGTTAACTTTGATTTTGATTTTGATATAACAAATAACTTAAGCTAAATTAATACTTAACTTAGTACTTGAGTTTAAATTAAAAAGTATTTTGAAAAGTACTAAGTTTGTAATTTAAATATATGCCCCAAAATGTATATTTATACCTAGAATAATTTTTTAGATTTGTTTGAGTCAATAAAAATCATTTTACAAATGGTTTTAAAGGTTGGTATTAATACAAAGAAGAAATGTATCAATACTATGCTTATAAACCCATAAATGTATTAATACAAGTGTGTATGTATCGATACAGCCTGCTTGGTATTGATAGTCACCCCACGTGTATCGATACAAGGCTTGTAGTAGTCAAGGTTTGGCTGAAACCCTCAAATGTATCGATACAAATGTGTATGTATCGATACAGCCTGCTTGGTATCAATACTCACCCCATGTGTATCGATACAAGGCTTGGTAGTAGCCAATGTTTGGCTGAAACCCTTAAATGTATTGATACAATAGTGTCTATATTGATATAGCTTGCTTACTATTGATACTCAGATCCCTGTATCGATACAATAAGCTATAACAGTCACTTTTTTTATTTTTGTGTCGATAGTATTAGTATTGTATCGATACTATAGCATGGGACTGAACTGAAACAAGCATTTGTGAAGGCTACAATGGCTTTCAACCACCACATTAAATGCCCAATGTCTATGAATCAATATCTGGCTATAAATGGAAGTTGCCAACAGCTGAAGAAGCAGAGATAAAAATTTCATTGAATCATTGAACAATAAAAGCTCAAAATCTTCAAATTCTTTATTCCTACTTGTATCAAATTTATACTCTTCAAGCTTATTTGTTCTCATTCATCTTGTACTTAAATTCCAGCAAACATTTACCTACTAGAGGTTTAATCTGTTTGCAAAATACTACATTCATATCACAAAAGGGGTTGTATAAAAGTGAGTAAAAATATTTGAGAGTTTTGGGTAGAATTCTTAAAAGAATTAAAAGATTCTATCTAAGCCTTAAAAGATAGTGGTGTAAGGTTATACCTTAGCCTTAAAGGTAACAATTTGTTTAATGAATTATGGAAATCACCTTGGTAAGAAAGTACTAAGAAGAAAAGGCATCGGTGCCAAGTTAAAGGACCGAACCTCTATACATTGATTGTTTGTTTTTTTATCCTTATCTTATTTTTAATTTTCAATTTACTTTAAATCTATCACTATTTTTGTAGAACCAATTCACCCCCTCTTGGTTCAATCTTTCCATTAAAGCTAACACATTGCTATTCTATCTTCACTTAGATTTATATGCAAGAAGACAACATTCTAAGGTAAGTAGTTTAAATAGATACTCCATAGTCTATGGGGTTAATGTGAGCAATCAACTCATGTTAAGACTATTATGTCATCCACATCCAATTGAGGGGATGGCTTGTCTTGGTCATCTAAAGCAGTTTGACTTCTAAGTAGAGACATAGATATATTACGTATAAGTGGTGATATGTTAGATTGGCTAAAGTGCAATTAGTCTATTAATAAGTTTGTTTACATGGATTAATTCATTTTCGACATTCATTATGTAATTACCTTATTCTTGAGTAAGTAATTGACACCATGCATATAACTTGTGTGCTTTGACATTCCAAGGCTAAAGTGTCTCGAAGTAGTAAGCTACTAGAATGGTTCATTGGGCATATGACTTATACTTGATGAAAGCTTTACTTATAGATATGGAATCATAGCTCCCATAAAGAGTTAAGGTTATCCTTTTAAAAGACATTATATGGTATAGTGAAAAGGGATGAAGCCTTGGTTATTTTATGTCAAATGATAAATTGTTCACATGTGGTGAACAATCATTTTCACATGGAGAATATAATGGAACTTTAAGATAAGGTCATCAAGTAGGTAAAATAGACTTTTAACTTTAAGTTAATCACGGATATCGTGTAAGGGTATTACACAAATAACAAGGTGATTGGACTAAAAGTCTATTTATAAAGCTTGTGTAATATGGTGTATAATTAGGAGTACAGTCTCAGGTCTTTAGTGGTATGGCTCTAAGATTAATAACTATGTGATTAATTATTTAAGATAGAATAATTAATTCATAGTTTATTAGAGCCTAATTATATAAGTCCAATTGGTCCCTCCACTAGCTCAATATGATTCCTCAATGATTGCTTATTGATCGAAATATTCAGAAATAGAAGATTCCTAATATGGTAAAGTAGTACACTACGGTCACTCACTTTAAGAGTGTGGGCATTTTCTTCAATAAATAAATGACAATGATCTTTTTGTATTATTTATTTAGAATATATATAGTTAATTTGATTTAATATTTATTTATACAAGAATTAGTAATTTAAATTAATTATATTAATCTTTTAATAAATATAAGAATTAATTTAAATTAAGTCGACATGAGAAATTAATTATTTATATAATTAATTTAATATCTATTAAAACTTGTTTAGATATTTATTTATTAATTAAATATGGATAATATTTTAGATAAATTAAAAAATTATTTTATTTATTTCTTTTAATTTATGATTAAATTAATTATTTTAGTATAGTTAATTTTATTTTGATAATTACTACATAATTATTCTATTCGAATAAAATTACTATGATGTTATTTTGAATTAGAATTGGAGTAATGGGAAATTGTCAAGTTAAATAAAATTAATAGTTTAATCAAAATTAATTAGTATTTAGATTAAACGAGCTAAATTCCATAAAAAATTTTTGGCCAAAATATTGTCTATAGACACTAGGGTTTAGGCCAAATTATAGTGGGCACCCATACTAGGTTTGGCACCACATATGGGTTTTATGGAATTAATAAAATAATTATTTTAGTTAAAGGAATTAAAATTAGGGGTACCTTAATATTAATAAGAGGCATATGCTTAAGGTTTCTTCTTAGACTTGGGTGCCACACTTGGAGCCTTCTAATCACAATATCTCGTGATTCTAAACATGGTGGCGTAAAGTGGTCATTAAAGAGAATCAAGCCATATGAATTTGGAGTTGGTCAAGATAAAGAGTGCCCACACACTCTACCATCCGACAATTAGACAATAGTGGAGAAGGCTAGTTGGTTAAAGCTTTCACACAAATCTAGAAATTCTTGGATGAAATCTTCGGATCTACAACTCAAGTAGCTTATTAAAATGGTTTTATTATATAAGCAAACATGATTTAGTACATTCAAATTTTGAAAATTAAAAAAATTCTACTACGCATCTATCAGTTTTTCCTACATTTCTAATACCTAACTTACTCCCAAAAAGACTTAATGTTGTCTATACAGGTTCTTTGGATTAGGCTTAGCTATTTAATGAATGAAACAGACCCATTAAAGAAGCCCTATAAGTAGTGTCATTTTGGCGTGTTTCTTGGAACCCAATTAAAACTAATTTAATTAGCTTGTCCAAGATTAGCCCGTAATATTAAAATACTAATATTTCTAGCGCAATAGATCGTTATACCATGCACTAACCCATTAGTAGTCCCAATTTGGAGTAGTTCACAACCAAAATCCATCAACTTGATAATTAGGGCTTTTAGCCCAACCCCTAATTTACAGGTTAGATAATTTAATACATAGTTAAATTTTCAAATTCAAGTAAAACAATTTTTACTTCTTGTAAATAATATTAAACAATTAATTAAATAACCATCAATTAATTTATTTAATTTTCCAAGTACAAAGATCTGGACTTATTTAATATTATCTTTAAAATCTTATCTACAAATAGACATTACCCCAATAAGACACTCTTATCTTTATTGCCTTATTAAGACATATCTAATTAGATTTCACAAATCCAATTTACATCCTAAATTATTCTTAGTTGAACGTATTAAATTATATCCTCCTTAATTTATCTTTTATTTAATTAAGTCCAACTTAATTAAAGACCAGATTTAATTCAACAAGTCTATCTAATTGTATGTGACCCATTAAGTTACCAACATGTTGGCAATAAACATAAATAATCTTATTGATCATTGTCACCAAATGGTTGGGATATGATTCCAACTAGTCGGAGGGGGCCATATCATTATTATTTTTTCCTGATTTTAGGAATCGGATTGTCGAGATGAATTATTCACTTGACTTAACCCTAAATAGTCATTACGAAATGATGAATTATTTTTTTTGGAGTCACCACCAATCTATTTTGCCTAGGTTAGATTGGTTGCCTACCGTAGTTCGTATTTCAAGGCTTACGAAACCTTTATAAACAAAAGCTAAGGTTTGCAATAATATCAGAGTAGGAAAGGGTTCAAGATTCAGTTATAATCAGGAAAGGATCGATCTTTCTTATGATTCCTAATAATTGATACCTTATTAATCATGTGTTAGCTTAAATTTTGATTTTTATTGGTTTTAATATTTGATATTTAATTATAATTCTCACATACCAAAATTTTCATAAAATAAATTTATTATTCTTTATGAAAAAATTGAGTTTTTAATACTTTGTTTTTTGAAAATCAAAATATCTTTCATACCCTACTGAAGAACTAGCAAAATATGAAAGGTCAAAATATCAATCTCTTTCATACCTTACTAAAGAGCTAGAGGAATACAAAAGGTTTTAAAATATTAAAATATCTTTTGCACCCTATCGGATAACCAAAGGAATACAAAAGGTTTTATTTTCATGAAATTTAAGAAACCTTAATTTTCACTTTGAAAAGGATATCTTGTTATTAAAATAATCCACAAAATTCCTCTTATATGCTAGGAGAAATTCCATGTATTACTTTAACTTAGAGATATTGCCTAAATTTAAAAAGTCTAATTTTATTTTATTAAAATAATAATAACAATGATAATAATAATAATTGTCTTAACATGCCCCTTGCGTGGTGTGTTATGACTTAAAAGTGAAAAGGAGAAGGGGCTCGCCCTGTAATCATCCTTTGATTGGGATTTGAATTAGGCATGATAGAGTAAAAGTCGAGGGAAGGGCTATTAGATGAATCACTCATCCAACCAGTCTTGGATGGCCCTTACGAAATGATCGAGCAGCTACTAAAATCAATAATCCTAAGTTACAAAACTCAAAACTTTGATTTTACAAACTATGTATACCAAAGTTCATTTTAAAAAGATTCGAGAATCAGTTATGTGCAAGGAAGGATTAACACCCCTACGATGCCTAAAATTTATACCATCTAGCCTTAAATTATCAAAGTCTCAATTTTCCTTAATTTTTCATTCGATCATTATTTATGTGTAATTCTTTTTTTATGAATGCAAATTATTTTATGTTGAATCTGGGTTTTCTATGATAAAAGTTTAATTAATATCTCTTTGTGCAACCTAAGAGGGAGGAGAAACATAGAGGATTTGGTAAAATGAGGTCCAAATTGATTTAAAAGAGGATACTTTACTTCAAGCACTAGAGGGATACTAATGTTGAACATTATCTTGATTTAATGAATTTTGATATTTTTAAAAAACATGAACCGCAAATCATCATCAAGATGAGAAATAGATTAGTAGAACATAAAGGAATATAAAAACGCTACATTAAAGATGAATTCATGGAAATAAAAAGAAAGGTTGGTTAGGATATATCTCGTAATTGACCTCGGGTATTGAGGAATAACTTAATTGACAATTTTAAGACATGTTTGGATTTGGTGGCCGTTTTAGGTGTAAAAAAGTTGACAAAAGGTGCAAGGATGCCTGAGAAAGATAAAACATAGATTTTTTATGTATCTTTGAAAAGCGAGATTGGAGTATTCCCTCGGAGAAAATAGGGTCGAAGAATCCTCTCAAAAAAGCGGGCTTGTAGTATCCCCTCGAAAAGAAAAGATTTAAGTGATTTTTTGAAAATTCGAACTTCTAATATTTTTGAAAAAATAAATTTTAAATCAAAAAATATTTTCAATAAAAAATAGAAATTAATTTTGAAAACAATTTTGGGTTTTGATCCAAGCCTAAAGGGACCGATGTCGTGACTCACGACACCATGTGGGAAGCCATTAAATATATTTTGAGTCATTCGAATGACCAAAAATGATGGTCCGAGAAAATCAAAGTAAATTTTCTCAAGTTTAATAAAAATAAAGGATAATATCAACACTACCCACATTCCAGAATTTATTTTGGCTTGGTCTGACAGTTTTTAGTGGCAAATAAAGCACCATTAGAGAGGTAACTTAATAAGGATTAATGTAAAAATATTCCCAACATCTTAGAAAATTGCCTTCTAGGTAGAATTAATTTTGAAACTAGGTTTGAGTCAGCATTGATAGCAAGTGCTAGGAAAAAGGAGCAGTAAACTTTAAAAAATCATCCAAGACTTGTTCAAAAGTGTTAAATTGCAAAAGATACTTTTTCAGAAAGAGAATTTCATAAATTTTTATTAAAAATATTTAAAAAAACTAGAAAAATCATTTAATGGGTCAAAAATTGCTCAAGCAGAATGTCAATCTCTAAACCCAGAGGTTCCAGACAGCAAAGGTTCAAAAAATCATAACTTCTACATCTAGAGTGATCTGGGAGAAAACAAAGTATTGTTGTAAGATAATTCAATGCCCTTTCTAAAAAAGTGCTAGAAAATTTTAAAAAAACTCATTTTAAGTTTGGAAGTAATTTTTCAAATAGGGATCTCTACTATACTTGTACTAAAAAAGGGTTTCTTTGGGCTAAGGGTTTTATGATCACGTGTTAAGGTGTCAAACATATGAATGTCTAATCATCAAGGTCCATGGCAATGAATTAGCAGACTAGTCCAACTCTCATAGAGTATGGCACCAAACCATCTTCTATTTACAATAATAGTAATGATAGGCATGAACTAATGCTTAAGCTAAATATTTGAATGCACTTTTGATTTTGAATTAAAATAGAATTTATTTTACCTCACGAGATCATGATTCCAAACAATTTTGTTTGATATATCCCCAAGATTGTAAAACCAACATATTGAAACATTAAATCCATGCTTGTCCCCTATTGATTGAGGTTAGTATATACTTAACTTGGAGTTGTTTGAAAATAGATTTTTACAAGCATCATAGAGTAAGATTTAAAAAGTGAAATGGTTGTATTTTATTTTTGGATGGAAAGGAATATAATTTATTGAACATTTTAGAAAGTGCAAAAAAAATCAAAAATTAACTTTTCCAGTAATCAATCTTTTTTATGCTAATGATATGAGATTTTACTGAGTACTTTCGAAGACTTTTCTCAAATAACCAACTTTCCTGGTGTTGACCATTCTTCAAGGAACCTCTCAGATTAGCCAATGGTAGTTGTACTAAGCCGATGTAAACACCACCATTTTCCTCTAAGATCGAGTAGAACTAGATTTGGTAAACTTAAGATAAGATGAAAAGGTTAGGTCAAATTTCAAGATTTCAATGGAGGATGGTTATGCTAAGTTACATTAGCATTAATTAAGTTCAGCCAAGGATAAGGTTTAGCTATTGAAGTTGCCCTTTCAAAGATAAGATTCCTCTGTAGATTTCCATTTGAAGAACCTTCTCAAGCATAATAATTCTTGATAGAATCAAAGTTAACGGGGATGGGTAGGTCATTGCTGCCCATCTCAGCTAGAATCAATGCTCCACCAAAGAAAGCTCACTTAGCCACATAGGGACCTTCCTACTTTAGGGTCCATTTTTCTCATGTATTTTTGTGAATTGTAAAGATCTTTTTATGTACTAACTCTTCTTCTTAAAACTAACTAAGGTAGACTTTTTGGTTATGAGCTCTTATTGTACGTTTTTGATACATTTTTTCCACGATAAATAGCTTTATTCTCTTGTCATCGATATGGTTAAATTGCTTGTATCAGTTTTTGACCTAATCAGCTTCTTCAAGTTGTGATTCTTTCAGGACCTTAAAGGAAGGGATTTCAACTTTGATAGGCAAGATTGCTTCCATCCCATAGACTAGGAAGAATAGGGCAACTTTAGTGGAAGTTTGAGTTGCTGTGCGATAGGCATGCAGCATGAATGCTAGCTTCTTGTGTTAATTTTTATAGGTTTCAACCATTTTTTCAACTATTTTCTTTAAGTTTTATTTGCTATGTTAATTGCCTCATTCATTTTTTGATGCTAAGGCACTGAATTATAGTGCTTGATCTTGAACTAGCATAAATTGTTTCCATTATTTTATTATTCAACTTACATGTACCACCGTGATGATCTATTCAGGGAGTCCATTCATAAACTTGCACACAACAGATCTAGTGACATTGGAATATTAAGCTGCTTCCACTTATTTGGTGAAATAATCAATGGCAACCAAAATGAATGAACACCCATTCAAAGCTTTAGGAATGATGAGTCCAATCATATCTATGCCTTATATAGAGAAAGGTCATGGAGCTGTCATAACATATGGAGGTAAAGATAGGGTGTGGATTTTGTCTGCATAGATTTGGCATTTGTGGCATTTTAGGCATAGTCATGTAGTTTTTTTTTAGTGCTAACCAGTAATATCCAAACCTGATAACTTGTATTGCCATTTTGTGTCTATCAGCATGAGTGCTATAAATTCCTTTATAGACTTCTTCTAGGAGCATCAATACTTTAGAGTAATGTTTGATCCTAGTTTTTCTTGGACAGGACTTCATCATCGAAAACAAAACTTGTAGACATTCTTTGGATAGTTTGCTTGTTAGTTTCTATAGCATGCTTTTGGTATTGTTGGTCTTAAATATAGTAAAGAATGTCATGGTACCACGATAGCCTATCATTTTTTCTTTTATGCTATAGTAGTAGGCGGAAGCTTTATGAATACTCATCTGGATGGGTATAACTCATCTGGATGGGTATAACTTTTGATTCCCATGTTACTTCAAACATATTGCCAAAGCATCTGCCATTTGGTTGTCTTCCTAAGGTAAATGCCAAAAGCTAATTCATTAAATTGTTATTTTAGTTCATTGATTAGCATTTTGTATTGGAGCACCTTAGCATCTTGTGTTTCCCATTCTCTTCAGAGTTGATAAATCAACAAGGTGAAGTCTCTATGCACTTGTAAAGTTCTGATGCCCCTCTCAATGGCCATACAGAGCCCTAATACACATGCTTCACATTCTTTAACGTTATTAGCACTGTCAAAGTTTAGTCTTGCAGTGAAAGGATAATAATCATCATTTGGTGAAATCATAACAGCCCTAATTTTGTGCTTTAATGCATTAAAGGCTCAATTGAAATACATTTTCCATGTTTGGTTGTAATCGATACCATTTTCTGCTTTGGATATGCGCATTAGTTCTTCATCTAGAATTCAAAGTCTAAAGTTTTATAATCCTTTTTGGCTTAGCTTGCTAAAAACTCAGCTGTCGCGCTACCTTTGATGGCTTTTGGCACACATAAATGATGTCATATTTCAAGAGCAAGACTTGCCATTGAGCCAACTTTCTTGACAAATTAAGTGCCTCACAAAAGTGTTTAATAAGGTTTGTTTTGGAAATTAGCCATATGTAATGCCCTAACCTCTGAGCTGTCCAAGCCAAAACGTAGCATAACTTCTCAATTGCAAAGTAGTTATTTTCATACTCAATGAATTTCTTGCTTAGGTAGTAAATAGATTGATTTTTTTGTTAACCTAGTACATAGCCTATGGACTTGTTAAATATTGACAAATATAAGATTAGTGGTCGATTGGGCACCAACGATATAAGCACTGGCGAGCTCGAAAGGTAACACTTGACCTTGTTGAAAGCTTGTTAGCACTCATCATCCTATTCACCAAGGTTCTATTTTGAAAGTAGGTGAAAGATCAGTTCACATTTATTAGTTAGCTGGGATATGAATCTGGCTATATGTTTAATATTTTGGGGAAACTCTTTACTTACTTTTAGGTACAAGAAAATGAAAGGTTTTGAATAGCCTTTACCCTATCGAGATCAACCTCAATTCCTTATTCATGCATAATGAAGCCTAATAGCTTACCGAAGGTAACACCTAAGGTGCATTTAGCTGGGTTTAGTTTGAATTGATATTTGCACTACCATATGAAAAGTTTGCAAAGATCAATGATTGCTTAATCCTTTTTGGGGATTTGGTAGTCATATCATCCACAGAGACCTCTATTTCTTTATGCATGAAGTCTTGGAATAATGTCACCATTGCCCTATTGCCTTGGTGTTTTTGAGTTTGAAAAGCATAACCTTGTAGCAAAAGGTACCTCACAGGGTCATGATTCTCCATGTCTTTTGGTGCCATTTTAATCTGATCTTAGCCCAAAATTCATCCATGAAAGAGAATAGAGAATTTTTTGTGGTGTTGTTGTAGACACCTAATTTCATTTGGGCTGTTTATCCCTGAAAGTCCCAGGTATCCAAGAACAAAAATATAGTGGCCACTCTGATGGAGGTAAACTTCCACCAGAGCAGTTTCACATTTTTGTAATTTTAATCAATCATATGTAAATAACTGTATATACACATGATAGAAAATCCATTTTCTTGGGTAAAAAGGACAAATCTACAAAGGAAAATTTTTTTGCTTTTGAACAAGTTCTTGACAAATTTTGGAAATTACCTCTGCAGATGATCTCACAGTTAATTTTCCTACTTTTAGGAATTTCCTAAGATTTTTCTGCAAAAATTTGAGAAATTGGTGATCAGATTTTTTACCGACACTGGTGTGGTGTTATGCCAATTCTCACCTTGAAAAATCATAAATATTCAAGGAAAATATATACTGGCATTTTCTACTATGAAGTGTCAAACTGTAAATTTTATAAATTAATTTTGAATTTGTGATTTTATGAGTATCATGCTAGTGAATTTTACTTTGGGTTCTTGTTGATCTACTTGTAAAATTTTACAAGTTCATTTTTTTCACCTTAGAAATTAATGTTTTGAACAATATGTGGCCTTAATTTGTTTAACTTTAGTGTCAATAAAATTTCATAATTTTTGCCGATACTAAAATACGAGTTTTTCTTTACTCGTAAACTTTTCGATGGAATCCTTTCGAGTTTCAAACATCAAAATTCATCCAATATTATTGTTTGATTCACATTAAATTAGTTTTGGAAAATTCATTTATTTTCATGAGTTTCGAATTTTTTCTTGACATTTCCTTGTTTCTGAAATACGAAGTTTTCTACTCCATAAATGTTTTCGGGGTGATTTTTCTTGGTTTATGACTTTTAAAATTCATCAAATATTATTATTGGATTCATGTTAATTCATTTTTCAAAAATTCATTCATTTTCACGAGTTTTGACTTTTTTTCTTGAACTTCTCCCGTTTTTTAAAAATCAAGTTTTCTATTCCACAAATATTTTTAGGGGAATTTTCTTCATTTTAAAATTTTTAAAATTCATCTAATATTGTCTTTTAACTCCCATTAAAATAGTTTTGAAAATTTTAATTTATTTCATGGGTTTTGAATTTTTTTATATATGTTAATTTTCCTACACTAAGGCATTTCTCATAAAATTTTACGAGTTTTTAACTTCCAATCAAGATCATTTGCACCATTTCATTTCTAAAATTTTTTCTATGATCAATTAACATTAATTCCAATTTTATTTTGATTTTTGGAAATTTTATTTTATTTTATTTTATTTTCAACTAGTTACATGCTAACTAGCTTGTTTTCTCATCCAAACTTTCTAACCAAGTTGGTTACATTCCAATTACCCATTACATGAGCTAATCAACTTTATCATGAGCTTGATAATAGACTGGCTTGTAAGAAAAGATAACAAGAGCATGGGCTTATGACAACAATGATCGTTATCCAACCTAACAAGCCATCTTCACATCAAATAAATGAAAAAAAAAGAATTAAATGGGAAATAGTCCCCCTATAAATAGGGGAGGATGTTATTTCATGGAGGTTTTTTCTATTAGTTTTTTGGAGACAAAAAAAAAAGAAAAAGAGTTGAAAAAAAAGGAAAATACTTGAAAACAATTTCAAAGCTTTGTTAAGGTAAATCTCCACTTAAATCTTTGGAGTTTTATTTGTTTGATACATTTTTTTCTTCTCCTTGGTGAGTGAAAAATGTGCTTAAGTTCATGGATTTTTTATCCATGTTGAAAAACTAAGCATAATGCTCATGAACTAAATTCCTTGATTTTATTTTATTTTTTTCTTTTCTTCTTGTTACTAAATTATTTTCTTCATGAATCATGTTTATGTTGATATGATGTTGGTTTTGGTGTTGTGTTTGTCATATATATGTTCATATATATTTTATTTCTTTAAGTGTTTTCTTGTTATTATGGTGAAATCACATGTTTATATACTTGTTTTTGTAATTTTATCGTATAATGGTGTCTTAGGAATATCTGGCAAGCTCTTCATCTCAATATCGACCTACTAACCCAAACTTTATGGGTGCTTTCCATACATTGCTAATTAGCATTTTAACCTCTCTAACATTTTTCTTGACCCAAAAATGTTTCTCATCATTCATAGAATTTACTATCGATTTTACATTGTTTGGGAGTGGATTAGATCTAACATTAGGACTTACCCCTTATTCAATTTTGATCAAGCCCTTTTTTAGTAGGCCTTAAACTTTTCTCCTGAAAAAGGTGCAACTTTTAATGTTGTGACCTTATGCTCCAGCATGGTATTCACAATGGGCAATCTCATCATATTGTTTAGGATAAGCAGGTGACCTTGGAGTTATAAACACTGGAGCTACCTATTGACCTGCTAGTAAGTGAGCATAACCCTTTTATAGGAATAAGGAAGTGGATCAAAATGCTCTCTTTACCGAGGGGATTGTTGATTATTTAGTGCTCTAGTGTTACTTTGGTTGTAAGATGAAGTACTTTGAGTACAATTTTGACCTGGGTTTAATGAAAGATTCATGGTGGAATTGAATCCATTAAAGTATACCAGTTGTGGTACTAGGGCATACGGGTTAAAGCTTAGTATACCATGCTAGGGAAATTTAGTATTGAATAAAGATTCTAGGTGATTTTGGTAGGGTTTTCACTAATAGTGTTCACCTTCTTATCTTTGACTTTGGCGGTAAATTTCTTGGTAGAGTTGGAGGATTAACATCGTAACCTCTTATTGATCTTTATGGCATTGTCAATCATTTCTTTGCATATCAGCATATCAGTAAAATTCTTCGTAGCATCTGCCATTAACTTCTCGTAGTAAAGAGCTCGCATAGTGCTGACAAACAAGATTGTCATTTCTTTTTCAATTAGGATAAGGTCAACTTGGGCTACCTCTTTCTTTAGGCATACTACCTAAAGTTTTTAGTAACTTTTTTTTCCCTGTTCAACAGAGAAAAAAATCTAGAGCCTTATTGGATACATGGTTATAGAGATCAAGGAAAGCTCAACCCAAATTTGCCTATGACTAGATTCTGATTAGGTCAAGCTCTTTATACCATAGTACAACTGCTCTGGTTAAGTTATCTTGAAAATAGTGTATTAATAGTTTTGTCTTGATGCCCAACCATTATTCGGCAATACATACAAAATATGTGCAGTAGGATGCATGCTCCAATTATATTTATCAAAACTGATACCTTGACCTTAGGTGGGATAATGACGTTTAAAACTAGGCCTAAGGATTTGGTACCCATAATTCTAAACTTATTGTAGACACCTGATAATGTATAAGCCAATTTTTGGCATCTCGAGACATAATTGAAAGATGACAGAATCAAAAAAGTAAAAAATAAAAATGGGGACAACTATTGGGTGCCATGTTGCCAAGCACTATTAAGCGACACAGTGCTAGGCAAAAAATTATTTTGGAAAGATCTGAAATTATTTAAATGAGTACACAGTCAATTTCCCACTGTTTGTGACCAAGATAAGGTAACTTAGGAAGCCATAAGTACGTGCAAGTCATATTGGTGTACATGTATTGATATGAGGCTTTTACATTACCAAAATTTTGAATTTTCATGTAAAGTGTCAATAAAAGAGGGTTTGATCTAGAGACCTAATGAGAGGCATCAATACTCATCATGATTGTATTGATACAAACCTTGACAGTAGCTAAAATTGTGATTTTTGGCCAAATATATCAATACTCATGCTTGAGTATCGATTTAAGTCCATGAGGTATCGACACATAACTCTAAATCTGGAGACTAGAAACAAATTTTTGCTCTTAGTATCGATACTCATGGATAAAAATTGCATTATGTATTGATACACAATGTTTTGTATCAATACACAAAGGCGTTTTTGCCTAGTTTAAGCCATTTTTTAGCCATTGCACCATTGATTCAAAATCTGATTCAAATGTGTTTCTTACACCAAAAATCATCAAAATTCATACCAAGTTTCACATTTAGGCTTATGATTGGATTTAAATAGCCTAAATAGCCAATGATAAGGGACATTTCTTGACATTATGCAAATTGTCAAAGGGTGAGACTGGATTTTCTCAATGCTCCATTGCATAAAGTAGCCTTGCTCTACTATTTTTGCTTAGCAAACCAATGGGTTTGCATGGTAACTAAGCACAATACATAGTCTCCATACAAGCTACATGCACTAAAACCCTAAAATGCCCTTGCTTTTTAGATCTTTTATCCTCATGGTCACATGGCTATATATGCCACCCTTGGACTTAGCTGAAGGGGAGGGGAAAGAAAAACCCTACTAAAAACATTCTCATAAGCAAAAAACACTCTCTTCCAGACATTCCCTCAATATTCCTCAACCATCAAAAACCAAGAAACCTTTCTCTATTCTTAGAACTCCTCAAAACCAGCTCCAAAAGCCTTTTTAAAAACCTTCATTCCACCCATATTCCTTGTCAAAACTTCCTCCATCCATACCATAACTAAAAGCCCTTCCTTTTCATCATTATCTTGCTATTTAACCTCAAAAAGTGAGTTTAAAGTTGTTGTTCAAAGAAAAAGGTTAAAACTTAAAACTTTGGTTTTTTTCCTACTTTGCTTTGCATATTTTTTGGTTTATCAGCATTCCTATTATTTTACTGACCTTTTTATGTTACAATGACCCTTTTAAGATTTTCATACATTATTGCAGCCTTGGTTATGTTAGATTTAGGCTTAATGACTCTCTTGATGCCTTGATGTTGCTTGAATAGCCAAACATGCCATGCTTTATCTTAACCATAATAGCAACTTCTATTCATGCATTTCTTGCCACATTCCATCCATATGCACATATTCATCTCATGTTTTGTATGTTCACCCTAACATGTCTTTAGCATGTTCATGCATTTTCTTGCATCTTGATAGGGTTCATGAAGTAAAAATGCCTTTTATAAAGATTCCAACATCTTTTAGTTCAAACATGTTCATCTTAAGCATGGTCATGCATCTTCTTGTCATCATTGTATATTTTGCCATCTCTTTCATTATCAAAATATCATCTTTGCTTGTTTGAATGTGTTGTTCATGTTCACTATTATGCATGTTGCATTTCATTCATGACTTGTTTGTCAAAATGCATGCTTCCTTCTTATAAAAAATTTTGATATTTGAAAAACCACATGTTAAGTCTATGCTACTTTCAAAAAATGGGGACTAGCATAGATTTATTGTTTTAATTAAATTGGTCCTTCAATCTTAGGGGCAAACTAAACCTTTTAGGTCTGGATATATGGAAATAAAATGTTGTTTCCATTTGTTATAGTATCAAGCCTTGATCTTTAGTCCAATACCTTATTTAGTGGCATTGGGTTATTTCATCATCCCAAACTACTCTAATTATGAAATGAACTCGTGATGCATATGTTACTTGTTTCTTTTTGTCATAGACTTTGGACGTCCATAACTTGAATTCGACCCTTAAAAAACCTAAAAAATCAAATAGTCCTCTATTTTTGCTCTAGTGGCACTGTAGTCCAAGTTTGAAAAATTATTTTTATATCATAAACAATTTTTTTAGAATTTTTTGATTTTTTTCCTTAAAGGGCATCGAAATGCCTTTCTAATGGTGTCTTTTCTTGCCCCCGAACTATTTTGGATGAAAGAATTATGATTTTTTAAACCTTTACTTGTTTTGCTTGTGCCATTTTGGCCCATCAAATGATTTCTATGAAATCTTTAAATATTTTTCCTAAAAAGTTTGTGAAATTTCCTGTTCAACAAGGTATTGTTTGTGATCTAATGATTCCGATGAGTGTGAAATGATTTTTCAAAGCTTATCACACCCTTTCCCCCACATACGCTGCCAGTGTTAAAACAGACTGAAATTCACATATTTATTCTGCCTAGGAAACAATTTTTTACAAATTTTAGAATATTTTTCCAGTAAATCGCATTGAGTCAACTTTCCAGCGATAACTCCCTTACCTCCTAAGCCTTCAAATAAGCTTAGAATAAATTCAATAGCAGGAATTATGCTATGTTGTCCCCTATTTTGAGATTGAGATAAATCCAATTTCTTGAACCACCTTTGTCGAGATGTTCAAATGTCTCGAAAGTGTATTTGGTTGATTTCTTATGGAGTCATGTACCATAACATAAACCCATTAGACTCAGATCAAGGCTAAGACTCAAAAATATCTTATTCAAAATTTTGGGTTTGATATACTAAGTATCTCTTATACAAAATATCTTTTTCCTCTATAAATATAAAAATTTTCGCGAATTAAGATACTCCAACTTCGTTCTTCCGAGTGGGCACTCCAACCTCGCTTTTCCTTTAAAACTTAATTTTTTTCAACCAAACCCCTCTTAAATATACCTAAAATTATCATTTTTGGGGATACTGCAACCTCACTCTCTGAGGGGATACTCCAACCCCTCTTTCCACTAAAAACTTAAATTTTCTCTCTATTTTCTCAAAATATCAAAATTTTTATCTTTTGGGATACTCCAACCCCACCACTTCGAGGGTATGCTCCAACCTCATTTTCCACTAAAAACTTGAATTTTGCTCTATTTTATATCGAACTTTTCTTCGAGTATACTCTAATCTCACCACTCTAAAGAGATAGTCTAACTCTATCTTTTTAAATTTTATCTAAAATCCAACTTCCCTCTCGAAAATCTCTGGGCCTGCCAATCAAAACTTTCTTTTTTATGTCTCTTCAGTACCATCAAATCAACCAAATCTTAAAGTTGTTATCCCTATTGTTTTTTTATAATCGAAGATAATCATGAGATGCATTCTAATCGTCCCTCATTTTTCTATGTTTTTGTGTGTGCTTATTTTTATGTAATTTTATTATTTTCTTTCTCGTCTTACTAACATGTTTTCCTTTTATAGGGACCTTTGTCCATTCATGTTTTAAAATTGTTTCAAAATTGCAAAGCAATACTCCATGTCAATATCTCTTTAGTGCTTGGCACAAAATATCCAAATTTTTAAAATCCAATCTAGAACCTATTTTCATAAAAAAAAATCCCAATGTTTCTCATACCTTTAAGATATATAGGTGATCCAATTTTCTCATCAAAACTTGAATTTACATTTTCCACAAAACCTCATGCAAAAAAAGAGATTATATATAAATAACGACCAAATGAAACCAATTAAGCTGAGACCAAAGCAAGATATAGTTAGTAGGTATCGATTTTGGGCATCGTGGGAGTGCTAATCTTTTCTTATGCATAACCAACCTCCAAACCCAACCAATAATTCTCTAAACTTCATAAACCTTGAAATTGTTGTTTTCAAGTTTCGTAACTTAAATTATTGTTTTTAGTAGGCATCCAATCTTGCCTAGCCCAAAATGATTGGTGGTGACTCCAAGTTTATGGCCACTCCATGGTGGTCATCTGAGACTAGCTGGATGAGCAATTCACCTGATGATCTCTTTCCTTTTCATTTTACTATACTAACCCAAATCCTAATTAAGGGATAACTTAAAAGCTCGAGCACCATCACCATCGTAGATTTTTCAAATCATGCATGCTAAGCCCTTTAAGTTATCCAAAGTTTTAAAGGCAGGCACATGGCAACACTTACTGCACCATTCTACAGCTCAAAGGTGCTTATCTAATAACTTATATTTAGTTCCATTTTTTTATAGCCTTGGTATACTTTGAACTGGCTACTTTTTCTTGTTTTATTTACTCATCAAGGTATAAAACTAAAGGATTTGCTAGTGACGATCCCATATTCATGCCATGATATCCTTGAGCCAAATATATGTTATCTAGGTTTTATATAGATGAATGGTTGAGAAGGTAGGGTCGGTGCTATTGGAGATGGCTATTCTTAGGAAACTTCTTCAGATGGCCTCAATCAGCCTATTTGGATTAACTTCAAGATTGGTCGGTTCCTTACTTTTATCAATGGTATTTATTTGCCTTTTATCTTGTAAGGTAGCAGTAAGTAGTTTTGTCAATTCAGCAATTTGATTTTGTAGTTCATCAATCTTACAAAGCATTTGTTCTGGAGCTTCTTGATGCATAATTTCTAGCCTTTTGATACAAGCTTGGTGATCATTCTCCACTACCTTCCAATGCAAACAAGTATTATGCCAATGTTAGGTGTTTGATTCTATGTCTTGAGGACCTTTGCACTGTAAAGTGATGCCAAATTAGACTTATTAATATGATGAGTATGATGTATGCAAGAATAAAGATGAAATCATATGCATATGATAATATTATGGAAAAAACATAATTAAATAAATTAAATCATGTATGCAAAAGACGTTAGATTTTGGCAGTAACTCTGAAATAAGTATCTTTTACAGTCCATCAAGTTTGAAAGTAATCAAATCTGAAAATATTGCACACTATTACATTATTGCATTACAAATTCTAAAAAGTTCAACAATTCTTGTCTACTATCTCCTATGGGAATGAAGTCTTGCCTTACAGATCTAGCCAATCCTGCCATGTCGTCTATGCTTGTTTAAACCATGTAGATTTGCTCAATGAGGTTCTAGATATGTTCCTTATACTTCGATCGAGATTGGTCAACCAAGATCTAGTTATGGCATAATTCTTCAGAAGTCTTTCACAATTTCTCAACTTGATCTTGCTGGGCCAAAAAAGCATGCTTCAACTCTTGAAACCTTGTAGTTAAAGCTTTGTTCTCAATCCTTCCTTCTTAAAGAGCTTGTACTCAAGTTGCCACACTTTTGCTTCATTTTTGATAAACCAACGTAATTATGCAAGTTCTTTTGCAGTAGTCTTCATTTTAGTCTTTGAAGCCTCTAAGTCATTAGTAAGAAAACCAAGCTTGACTTTCTATTCGACTGGGGATTTATCAATTTGATAGTATTTCTTTGCCTTTTGAAGTGCCATGTAGTTTTTCTTTAAGTCTTGAAGATCTTTGTTGATGGCATTTTTCTTTTGACAAGCTTTACCCCTCGTGGACTTGACACTCATGTTGTCATTGGCTTTTCTTTTCTTGCAACTGAAGAATTTCTTTAGTAAAAATAGCTATTTCTTGTGCAAACTCATGCTTCAAGATCTTATTCTCAGATAAAGGGTTATCTATCAGAATGTGCAAGATTCTCTTAGTAGGCAATAGTATAGTGTCATTAACTTGCCTAGTTATCTAATCTTTATAGGCCGAAGTCACTATTTTCTCTTTTTTCAATATAATTTGGCAAGTCTTTCACATGTGTCAAAGATCTTTTGCACCTAGCTTATGTAACCATCCCTTCCATATTCGAAATCTAGCATAGAAAGCTCACAAGTGATTAGAACAAATTATCAATAATGAAATTCCCATAAAACCATGAGCAGAGTGTAACCAATGTTTCCCTATAATCCATTAAGAAGTATCTAATGATGTGATTTGCATTTGTACATAATTAGGCCCAAAATGATGCATGAAACTATGCAAGTCATTTTATTGGCATTCAAATCTTGAAACTTTGCAATCCATTGAACTTTGGTGGTATCTTGTGGCCACCCTTTTTCCAAGAACTTGGTGAGAAGACTAAAATTTGACTTGTACAACAGTAGTAGTCTCTTACCCCAAAAATAATTGAAGAACCATTCATACAGCATTTATAAGCATCTAGCATACATTACCTCTTTCTCTCCCAAAATTTAAGGACTGGATAGTCTCCACTAAGATGGCAAGAGCAAGATTGATACCAAAACTTAGTTTTGAGAAAATATCTACCATGGCAACCCCCATGTGCTCTAAAGATTTCTTTATCAGTATCATCCCAACCATTCCACACATCCCTTAACTTTTGAAGATTGAATAGCCTAAAATCCATTTTAGCTCGTTCTGGGATCAATAAGATATATCTGGGCCAAAAACTATCCCTACTCCCTTTCGTTCCCTTTCTAACTTGGTCTTAACTATCTCAAAATCTTTTAAACTTTCAGCTAATGCTTGTGCCATGGTAAGAGACTTGTCTATGGACATTGCCCCTGAACCAACTGTCTTGAGATAACATGATGCAAGTAACAAAGACAACAACAAAAGAAACATTAAGTTAGTAACATATCAGATATAAGAAATAAATCACCAAATAAAAATGCTTGATGGCATTGCAATTCTTTGGGGCAAGCATGGAAAAAATGTGGGTATAAACTTTTTTCCTATTAAAGTAGGTTTGATTTCTTAAGAGGAAATACCAGCCTCAAAAGGGATGTTAAGTGATGACATTCAAATATAATCTCTTATGAAAGGAAAAAAGGTAGTAGCTATTGGTCAGATAGCATAACGACATGCCCTAATAGTATTATTTCAACAGATAACATAATGTAGGGCTAGTGAGAAGGGATTGGTGATGATGTTTGTTCATCATCATCAAACAAGTGATAAAGAAGAGTAATAGGTAAGAAGTGTTTCCTCGAGCATCTTATTCTTTAGGTCAATCTAGCAATATTTTGGTATGGCTTGACATGGTTTGGCTCTTATAGTTGACTATGTGGGCTTAAGTTAAGTCTAAAAGGTTCTCAAATCATTCCTCTGCCTGGTAGGGATAGCTGAGGCACCTCGATCTTGGGCTTCTCGCAACCTTAGTAGAATAGGTTCTATTCAAGTGGATGTAGTTTACCATGCCCATATGGATAAAAAGAATACCATAAGAGTACCTTACATCCTAGAAAATATTGCTAGCCTACCAGTAAAAAGGAAATGCCACAAGGACAATAAGCTTACTTCCACCTAATAAAAATGTTATTCTTTTTAAAAAAAAAGAACAGCCGAGAATTTAATGTAGATTTAAAATTCACTCCTTATTACATTATATAAAAATTTTCATATTCATTGTTTGAGTAAGAATGAACTCTAGCAATCATGAGAAACATAGAAACACATAGAGTGATAGCAAATAAATGTCATGTACAAAGAAGATGAAGAAAGGGGATTATGAATAAATAATCACTAAAATTAAAGGATACCGAGAATCATAATAAAATTTAGCTAGTTACAAGCTTGACTTTCAAAATCAAGTTCCCAGTCGAGCTACCAAGCTGTCACGATGTGCCCTTCGCATGGCGTACAATGACTTAAAAACCAAAGGAAAATGAGTCTCCTTCGGATTATCTCTTGATTGGGATTTGAATTAGGAGTGATATGAAAATTGTGGGGAGGACAAATCGCTCATCCAACCAGTTTTGGATGGCCATTATGAAATGACCTTGACTTGGAGTCACCACCGATCATTTTGGGCTAGGTATGATCGGATACCTATTAAAATCGATGATTCTGAGTTATGAAACTTGAAACATTGATTTTATGGACTGCATATGCCAGAGTTTATTTTAAAAGAGTTCAGGTGGTGGTTACACGTTGAAAAGGATTAGCAACCCCATGATGCCTAAATTTGGTACCACTAGCCATAAATTATCTAAGTCTCAATTTTTTTTAGTTTTTCATGTGATCATTATTTATGTGTAATCCCTTCTTATGAATGCAATTTTTTATATTGAATTCAGATTTTTTATGATAGAAGTTTATTTAATATCACTTTATGCAACCTAGGAAGGAGAGAAACATAGAGGATTCAGTACAATGAGGTCCAGATTGATTTAAAAGAAGATACTCTATGTCAGGCACTAGAGGGATAGTGACTTAGAATGTTGCCTCCAGTTTAATGAAATTTAATTTTTTTTTTGAAAAAATGAATGCCAATCATCATGAAAATATAATAAAAGTTGCATTAAAGATAAATACATGGAAAAAAAGAGGGGCGGTTGGGATATATCTCATACTTTAACCTTAATTATTGATGAATAACTAAATTAACAATTTTGAGACAAGTTTAGATTCAGCAGTCATCTCAAGCGCAAGTCATATCAAGTGTTAAAAGGTTGATAAAAGGTCCGAGAATGCCTTAAGAAGGGAAAACTTAAATTTTTCATGTATTTTTGAAAAGTGAAGTTAGAGTATCCCCTCGAAGAAAACAAGGTTGAAAAATCCCCTAAAAAAATAAGGTTGGACTATTCCCTTGGAAAAAAAAGAATTTGAGTGATTTTTGAAAATTGAATTTTATGATATTTTAGATGAAAATAAATTTTAAATAAAAATATTTTAAATAAGAAATGGAAATTAACTTTGAAAACAATTTTGGGTTTTGATATAAGCCTAAAAGGACTTATGTCGTGACTCATGACACCAAGGGGGAACTATTAATTATATTTTAAGTTATTTGAATGACTAAAAATTATGGTTCAGGAAAATCCAAGTAAATTTTATCATGTTCAGCAAAAATAGGAGACAACATCATGTTGCCCACATTCTCAAATTTATTCCAGCTTGGTCCAACAGTTTCTAGTAGTCGATAAGGCACCATTAGAGAGGCAACTCGATAAGAATTAATGTAAAAATATTCCTAAGATCCTAAAAAATTGCTTTCTAGGTGGAATTAATTTTTTACAGTAGATTTGAGTTAAGCTTGATTGCAAATGTTATAAAAAATGAGCACCAAACTTTATAAAACCATCTTGACTCGTTCGAAATCGTTAAATTGCAAATGATACCCGTTCAGAAAGGGAATTTAACAAAATTTTTAAGAAAAATATTTCAAAATCCAAATATATCATTTTATAAGTCAAAATCGCCCAAATAGAATATGTATCACTGATCTTAGATGTTCTGGATAGCAAAGGTTTGAAAAATCATAACTTCTACATTCAAAATGATCAAAAGGCAAATAAGGTACAGTTGTAAAGTTAATTTGATGCCCATTTCAGGAAAAATGCTAGAAATCCTAGAAAAATCATTCTGAGTCCAAATATAATATTTCAAATAGGGATCACTTTGTTACCAATACCAAAATAGTGGTTTTTTTCTAGTTAAGGCTTTTATGGTCACATGTTAAGGTGTCCGACATGCGAATGTCCAATCACCAAGGTCCATGGTAGTGAAGTAACAGACTAATCCAACTATGGTAAGTAGGCCATCGAACCATCCATTATCTAGACCAATAATAGTGATAGGATCAAACTAAGTCTTAAACTAAATATTTGAAAGCACTTATGATTTTGGGTTAAAATAGAATTTCTTTGGTCTAATAAGGCCATAATTCCAAACATTTATTTTTTATATATCCCTAAGATTAAAGAATAAATATATTGAAAACATCAAATCCATGCTAATCCCCATTGATTAAGGTTAATATAGGCTTGGGGTTTTCTTTGAACCATATTTTTATAAGCATCATAAAGGACAAACATATGATGAACTAAACTAAGTGAAAATATTAGACATGGACAACTCTTCAAAAAAGCAAGTTATCCATGCAACTCAACAAGGAAATCATACTGAAAATGCATCCTAAGGTATTGTCAAGATCAAAATATGCTAGACTGAGTATTTACACATGAAATAAGCATATTCAGATGAAGAAAAACATGATAAGAATGCATGAGTAAGGGCAGTTTTAATACCAACAAGAAATATGGCATTCTAGTTCATCAAAACACCATTAAAGCACCAAGAAAGTCATCAAAATCCTAAGGCTACCACAAACATAGCCACAATAATGCATGGAAGCCTAAATATGGTCATGGAAACATATAGGTTTACTAAGATGATGATGATAAAAAAAAGCAAAAAATTAAAGGAAGAAAAGATAGAAAATATACCCAAATGGAAGCTTAAACTCCTAGCTATATCCTTCAACAACAATCCAACAACTTCTAGCTCATATTCTTCTTTTTCTTTGCTATGGATTAGCAAGAAAGGAGTGAAAAGAAAGAACTTTTGGTTATGGCAACTATAAAAGATAGTTGTTAGGGTAGAGATGAAAGAAACAAAATTTTTTGGAAGGGTGGAAAGGGAGCTACAAGAATAAAGTTTTCTGGAGAGGTTGAGGGTTTTTTGGTGGTTATTGTAAAAAAAGTTCTTCTTCTCAACTAACTAAAAGTTAGATTATATAATGGATAATTTTAGCCACTAAGATAACCTAGCAATAAGGGTGAGACTTTTGGCATGTACAATATTGTGACTTATTGTACCAATGTGATATTTGTTAGTATTTGATTGGTTAATCTTGATTCTTGCTGGCAAAGAAAACCATGCATTAACTGACCAAATAAGTAATCCGAAGTTTGTCCTTCATAAAATTAGATTTTTCACAAAATATATCCTCATGCCAAACTCAATAAGCCTTTCCAAAATGTGTTAATCCAATGTTTAGAGCCTAAAATTAATCCACATGACTATATGAAGTTATGTCTGATATTAGATGCTTTTTGAGGCTAATGTCGTGACCAAATTTGAGTTTTGAAGTCATGGTATGAAGAAAGGAAAAATGTCTCAAATTAGGCCGAAATAGCCTTGTGTATCGATACATTAAGCTATGTATCAATACATTGAGCAAAAAAAACCTAAAATGTATCGATACATTTATCGCTACCAAGCATGGTGTATCGATACCAAGAAGCTTGTATGGATACCCAGCTTGTTGTATCAATACATACATCTTTGTATCGATACCTGTTGGCCAAAAATCATCATTTTAACTTCAACATAACTCTATATCAATATGAACATCCTTGATATCAATACAAATAGAACAAATCTTGGAATCTGAATAATATGGAGCCTTGTATCGATACCTTAGGCCCTTGTATTAAGGCACATATGTAAAAGTGTAGATTTTTCTTAAATTTGACCCTTTAAGCTCTTTACTTTAACAAAGAATGGTGGGAATTTGACTTGTGCTTCATGGAATGACCTCGATGGTGCCTCAGATAATGACGCCTGATACCTCAAATGTTAGCTTGGACAAAATGGGGTGCCTGCAATAGTAATAATAACTTATCCTAAAACCTTGACTTGGTTAAAGAGACCAAAATGTCCCCTAAAATACACCTTTGACACAAAACTATCCCAGTGACCATAAAGGACTTGGTTTTAAAATAAAATACTAAAATGTCCTTCAGATAGACATTCAATGTGAAAGTATCTCGATAACCTTAAAGGACTTGATAGCTTTATAAATGAATGAACCTATTCCTACTGTGCACTTCAACGTAAAAGTATCCAAGTGTTCATATAGGACTTGGTTCTAATATAAATTATTAAAATAACCCTAAGGTGTACCTTTAACGTTTAAGTATTCCGATAACCTAAAGGACTTGATAACTTCATAAAGAAATAAACCTATCCCTAATATGCATCTTCAACATAAAGTATCCTAATGATCATAAAGGACTTGGTTTTAAGATAAATTACTAAAATACCCATAAGTTATACTTTTTACATATAAGTATCCCAATAATCTAAAGGACTTAATAATGATACAAAATAACAATTATATCCTACATAGGTAACTTAAACATCAAAATTGACTTAAAATGCAAAAATTGCTAATAGGTCTTTAAGTTTCTCAAAATTACATTTTAGCCCCACAATGGCAAAAAATGATAGAAAACTCCTAAAATGCTCAAGATACCATAAATACGTAATTAAAGGCGTGACAAGACCATTTTAACCCTAAAATGTAAAATTGTCCTAAATGATCCCTATACTTTTCTGACTTTACAAAGTAATCCTACATTAAATAAAACACAAAATCAAACTTCAAACACATCAAAATGAATATGGAAAATCATACTAAAAATAACAAAATGGATTCGGCCAATGACCTTTGGCTTTAGACGAATTTTTCAATATTTGTAAATAAGCCCTTAAAGTTTTTAAAATTACAAAAAGGTCCCAAAAAGGTTATGAATGTATGAAACACATGCAAACATATCAAAAATACATGAAAAACACCCTTAAAGTTCACAAGATGGATTCAGCTAAGTTTGGATAGCCATATGAAAATTTTTGTAATTTAGCCCTTATATCTCTTATCATTACAAAACAAACTAAAAAAATAAAAATAGTACAAAATCATCAAGATTAAATTTGACCAAGCTTGGAATCACACTTCCAAGGCCTTCAAAATTTTGGGAAAATTATTTTTTAACCCCTAAAAGTTTCAAATATTACAAAATAATCCAAAACATTAAAAAATCAAGCATAAAAAATTATCCAAGGCCTTAACCATTTTTTGCCAGCGTTTCTTTCACCAAAAATATTTTTTTCATCACATATTTTCATGAATATCGATATACATAAATGTCATAATTTTTACCAAGCATAAACATGCCTAAAATCATGATAAATAATGAATATATCAACATAAATAAACATGAAAATGTTAATAAAAATAACATAAAATATATACTTGAAAATCACAAATAATCTTGATGGAAATTAACATATTACTAATAAAAAATTAAATAAAACAACGAAATCAAGAAACTTTGTCCATAGCCATCATGCTTGGCTTTTCAACATGGATTAGCATCTATAAGCACAAGCATGATTTTGGCTCACTTAAAGGAAGAAAAATCAATGAAAGTAACAAAAACTAAAAATTTTATAAGTATTTACATTAAAATGTAGAAAAGTAATGTAAAAACTTAATTTTCTTTAGTATTTTTGCTATTTTTTGTTGGAAAACCATTAACCCCTTTCTAGAAATATCCTTCCCCTTTATATGAAGGGAGAAAATTGGCTAAAAGGGGCTTAAATCCCTCTTGGCAAAAAAGCTTATAGGGAATTCTACTAATTTTTTTATTTTACTTATTAATTTATCTATTAATTAATCTTTTAGATAGTTTTTTGCTATTACTAATTAATTTTATATTAATTTAATATATGATTAAAATGTAACTAAATTTGTTAAGAAAATTTCAACCAAACAGGTTCATGTAACTAAATCAATAAATTTGATAATTAAAATAAATATATACAAAATTTTGAGAGTGAAAAAAATGATAAAAATAGTCATAATAAAAAGAATGAATTAGAGGGATTAAATTGTAATAAATTAAAAGTTATGAATTAATAAATTTATTTATGAATTTAAACACGTAAAAAATTAACTAAATATCCATATGAAATTTTTGGGTCTAAAAAGAATTAATAAAAATTTGGGAATGGAAAATATTATAGAGATTTGTCATAAAATTAAAATTGGCCTAATTGGGCCTCGTTGAAAAATTAAACGAGCTTTTTGAAATAATAAAAAATGGGCTAGTTTGGCTTGTGAGAACAAAATGGGCTTGGTAGAAAATAAAAGTGGGCTTGGCAAGCTTATTGGGCTTGTTAGAAAATTAAGAGGCTTATTAGGTCCATTAAGAAAATTACCGGGTTTAAAAGCCCATGAAATGGAAAAAAATAAATTTTAGCCCGTAGAAAATGAAATTAATAAAGTGTTTACATAAAAATTCCAAAAGAAGTTTTTGAGAAATTTTATGTACAAGAAAAAGATAATTAAGAATTTCAAACTCGTAAAATTTTACCAGAAAAATCTTGATAGGAGAAAATTGGTATTTGAAAACGGAAAACTTATAACATAATTTAGCATTTCATAATTGAATTAATATGAATTTAATGAAAGTATTTAAGGAATTTCAAAATTTCTAAACTTAGGAAAATTTTACTAAAAAATTTACAAAGCAGAAAACATCATATTTTGGCAGTGAGAAAATTCTAAAAATGTTTTCAAATTTTATAAAAATATAAATTCAACACCTTAATCAAAATATTATTTTATAGAAATAATAAAAATGAAAGCTTAAAATTCAAAAAAAATTTTCTCTGAAAATGTTTCGCAAGCATGACACTAGCAATACACAGAAAAACGAATAAACTTAACAATTTGACACCTTATGGTATAACATGTCGATATGGATTTTTTTAATATTTTTATTTTTTGATGCATATTGGCATAAATATTGCATAGGTGTCGGCAAAAATATAAGATGG
Source organism: Adansonia grandidieri (assembly GCA_038382065.1). NCBI lineage: Eukaryota > Viridiplantae > Streptophyta > Magnoliopsida > Malvales > Malvaceae > Adansonia > Adansonia grandidieri. The sequence continues at coordinate 16,866,770 of JBBYHK010000012.1, forward strand.
TTAACTCTTAAAATTTCACGAAAACATCTCAAAAATTTTTAAAAATGAGAAATTTGACTATGATATTATTTGCATATATAAATTTCAAAATTTAATAAGAAAACATTTTAAAACTAATTTTTCTCTTGATTATTTGTCTTTTTTTATCCTAGATTTATTCTTTTTGACCCTCAAAACTGCACTTTTTGCTATTTAGGAATGTTTAAAAAGATTTTAAAAAAGCCCATTTTGCCTGGAGAAGGTCGACCTCTATCAAGGCAATCATTAGTCTCAAATATTTAGGACTACTGATAAAAGAGGCCCGAATAAATTTAGTTCTTTACAAATCATGTTCATAGATCAAGAGCTAGATCTAGCGACCTGTAATGACCACTTAAATGTTGATAGAATGAAGCATGACTTCTTCAAAACCTTTTAGTAACCAACCTATCAGTGCACTACAATCCTTTCAACGGATATCCCAAACTAAGGATGAGCATGGTACATTGATAACTCTATAAAATAGAGTTATTTAGTCTTATTTTTCATATTAAATTAGCTAAGTTAGAGATTTTTATTTAAATTTTATTTATAGTAGTATTATTTTATTTAAATTTTATTTATTTTTAGTAGTTTTTTATTTAGTAGTATTTATTTTCCTCAATTAAAACCTAAAAGAGTTTATTTTATTTATTTTAATTGCTTAGTTATTTAAATAATTTCCATATTTTTGTAGGTCAAAACCTAAAAGAGTTTCCAAAAGTACAATAACTTAATCAATAAGTAAAGTGGACTTAATCAAGGAAAGTGATTAAGTTTGGCAATTTCCAAAAATATATTTTCAAGCTACTTGGAGAGCAAGTTTTTATCTTCAAGGTTTTGCCTATAAATAGGAATCTTAATATTAAACTTGGATATCACATAAACAACCCAGATATCCTATAATTTTGTTTTTCTCTAGTTCTTGGAAGAGAAGAGAAGCCACCATAATATTCAAGAAGCTAGAGAAATTTTGGAGAAGCTAGAATATCAAAGATCTAACCAATCTTAGCTTTCTCTTTCTCTTTACTCTTTTTATCTTTCTTGTATTATTTATGATGGTGAAACTCTTTAGTTTTATATTTTATATATTTAGTATGACTAGATTTATTTTTCTAAGGTTCCGATAAAATTCAAGATATAATTTGGATTAATTTATTTTATTTTCTTGATCTGATGATATTTGAGTTGTTTTTTCAATCTCGTTCTTAATGCTTCTAATTGTTTGATCACTAACTAGATTGATTTAGCAACCTTAATGAACTTGGAAAAGGGATTTTTGTGTTTAGACCTGGATTGAATGACATATATTTCATATTCATTTATTAGGATCAATTGATCTGCATGTTAGATAGGAATGTACGACCATGCCATAGGTAACCAAATTAGAGTCTAAGCTTAATGAGTTTCTTGTAATTCAATTTGCATCGGCATATGGTAAATTGATTAAGAGAGATATTTTTATAAGACCATCGGAAGATACTTATAAATAAATTAGAACTCTAGGTTCACAACTCATTATTATTAGTCAAGTTAAGAGAGTAGGATTTTATTCAATTAAAGTGTTAAGGGAAATTATAATCCTAGGCTTTTATTATTTATTATTTGCTTTATTATTATTATTATTATTATTATTATTATTATTATTATTATTATTATTATTATTATTATATTTAGTTTTAATTTTTAATTTTTAATCGTTTGTTTAAATAAGATTAAGTTATTTTAATTTTAGTACTTAAAAAAATTAGGATCAATTCCTCGTGAGATCGACACTCTACGTTATCACATATTACTTGTTGTGATACATGCACTTACTGGTTAATTTCGACAACATGCAGCATTTTTTCGAACCTTTATCCATGTTTGACCTTGTAACTCATGGTAAATGATCATGAATCTATGAGGAACTCTTGGACCAAGGCCATCAACCACTCTTGGACTTTTATACAAGCCAACTTCATTGGTTTTCTACCAAATGAAAAGAGCCCAAAAAACCTTTATCGATTTTTCTATTTAATCGGATAAAGTCGATTTAAAGCCTTCTTCACCTACCTTTTATAGGGTTGAATGAAGAGGCCATCCTACTCTACTAGTTCTAACCTAGTGAAGCTAATAAAGAAAAACTCCATTGATCCTTCTACTTAATTTGACAAAGCTAATTTTAAGCCTTCTTCACCTATCTTTCACAAGATCGAATGAAGAAGACATATTATATCTTGCTTCACTAGTTTCTAACCAAGTAAAGCTGACAAACTTAAATCCTACTTCACTTACCTTTCATAGGATCGTAAGAAGTGGATGCCTTGCTCAACTAGTTCTTATTGAAGTGAAGCTAACAAACTTAAAACTTAAATCCTACTTCACCTACCTTTTATAGGATCAAATGAGGTGGACCTCTTAATTTGAATATCATGAAGATTGGCTTTTTGATATGTTGTTAAAGCTTCATCAATCTAAGTATCGTTGTTTCCAATTTCAAGCTTTAAATTTTGTCACCAAAAATGCTTCAGATTCCACCACTAAAGACTTGTTTGAAACAAATTCTTTTAAATGCTTTAGATATCACCACTGAAGAGTTGTTTCAAAAACCTCTTTTAAGTGTTTTAGATATCACCACTAAAGACTTGTTTAGGAAACTCTTTTGAGTGCTTTGGATATCACCATCGAAACTTGTTTTAAAACAAATTGTTTTGAATGCTTCGGATATCACCCTCAAAAACTTGTTTTAAAAATAATTTTTAAAGTGCTTCGGATATCACCACTAAAGACTTGTTTTAAAGTGCTTTGGATATCACCATCGAAGACTTATTTAAAAACAAATCCTTTTAAATGCTTCGGATATCATCATCGAAGACTTGTTTTAAAACCTTTTTTGAGTGCTTCAGATATCACCACTAAAAACCTTGACATTTCATATGATTAGTGAATGGTTGATGCAATTATAATTACTTAAGCAGGGATAATGATGCGATGATTGAAAGCATGATGACATTGTTCAAAGTAATTAAATAATGAAAATGCCCAAATTATGAGTATAAAAAATGATGTAAATGTTCACGGAACAATATGAATTCAAGTATCAATGATAAGGAATATTCACAGGAAAAGATTCTAATGCCAATATCACCTAAATTGTGTAAATGATTGTGAAATTATGCAAATATCAGGTATTGGATAAAGCATATATTGTGGATGATACGAAAACTTCTTATAGCACCCTTTCAAATTATCTAAATGGTTATTTCTTTGAAAATGTATTTTGTCAAAACCTTTAGTGCTAAAAGCACGTGATGGTCAAATCTTTTGAATACTAATGATCTTTTGGCTAAAAATGTCCTGAATGACAGCCCAATTATCTCAAAATATGTTGAAGGCTTAAAAAAATTAAATTGGGCCAAAAATTTCAAAGTAAATAGGATACATACCTTATTTTCCTAGCACGAACAGATCAAGTTGAACTATGAATTTCTTTGAAAGTAAGAAAATTTTGATGTGCCTTTAAGTCCTAACTATTAGCATTTTGATACATACCAAGACTAACCGTGAAAGGTTTAAGAACAGAAGTTTATATCAAAAAAGAGGTGAATTTAATTTTTACGGTAGATATGTTTAACTGTGGATTAACTTAGGAATTTTGGACGTCCTTAAATTTTTTAAAATAGCTTTTCCTATTGTAAAATTTTAATAACTCTTATAGGTGAATATCAATGAATTTTTTTATTTTGCTCTAAACTACCCACTTTTGGGATTTCACCCTAGAGCTTCATTTATTTTTCATATATTTTAATTTTTTGTTTTCTCTTTCTTTCTTTCTTTTTTTTTGATTGATTGCCCCATCATAGTCTTCAAAACTTAAAAATCATCTAGAAAGATGAATTTTTAAATAATTTCTTAGGAACGGCCTGATAGCTCACATAGTTATGTTTGGTCGAAATGAACTTTTTCAAGTTTGTAACATAAGCCATGATTTAGGGTTTAAAAAAAAGGATGGATAGGCCCAAATCAATTATTTAGGAGTAATTAAATCAAGGATTATTTCTCTTTAGAAGAATTTGCATCCAGCGTATTTTTTTTTAAGTTTTAAGTTTCTTTATCTTATCCTCTCTCTTTTTTTCTTTCTTTTTCCTTTTCACAAAGAAACTTGAACTTCAATTCATCTCCATGATTGCCCCATTACAATAGGCACTTGCTTTATGGGACTTCCCCTTCTGATTTTAAAGCTTTGCTTCACATGCCTCAAGTGTGAAGGGTAATATTTAATTAGGGTTTAAAGAAAAAAATCATTAGGCTTAAAGGGGACTGCAAAGGGAATAATCTTTGCTATTGTGAAACAATACATAAAGATAGCCATTCATCATTTTTAAAAAAGCCATTTAAATTAGCAAGTAATTTTTCTAGGAAAGAGATAATTTTTCTTTTAAAATCATTTTAAGCACCTCAGTAAAGTGTTGTCGCGCTTAAATTTTTCTTAAAAATTTCATTTTTCAGTTTATCACCAATTGGAAAGTAAATAATACAAGTATTTGCATTTGCAAGGAAAATTTTATGTTTTTTCCACAATGATGGGTAGTGGGCTATATTTATAATAATCAGAAAAGGCAAAGCTCAAAATGATTTTGTCAGGGAGATATGGCAATTTGTTTTAGTCATCGTGCCCCAAAATAAAAATATTGAGTGATTTTTAAGATATGGCCATGAAATCCATCTTTTAGTTATTGAGACAAAATATAAAATTTTAGGGATAGTCTTGGCACATATCTAATTGCCATGATTAGGTTCCCTGAAAGAATATTTCATTTGTTTAATTTTTAAAGAAGCTCGTACATTTTTGGAAACTTTATTTCATCATTTTTTTTATTTATGAAATCATGGTTTAGGAATTTAAAGTATTAGGTCTTCTGGATGATCTTAGATTAGTTATAGGGAAGTGAATGGAAGGGTACAAGCTTATTTTCAACATCGATCATAGTATTCTTGACACTTTCATCATCATACTTTTGAAAATATTTGCTTTATGAAACATTCTTGTTATATCAAAAAAATTTAAGGTGGATTCTTCACAGAATAATGTTAATACAGAGACAAAGGTTTTTCAAAATATGGGTTACACCAATCACTATAACATGCACTGCCTTCTTTTAAACCCAATTATTCTTAATTCTTACCTAATGTTAGTATATCCTTCAATGACATATGGTTTTCCTTCTTTGAAGCTCAAGCTCCTAGCCTCTTTGAGGTCTCAAACTTTATACTTAAGAGCAGAGCAACCCTACATAGAATGACCTGGATTACTGGAATGATAATTACAAAATTGGTTAACATCATACTAATCTAGATTCAAGGGTTTCGAGCTTTAAATCTAAATAGGCATCAAAAGATGATTCTTGATATGCTTAGGTAAAAGCTCAACATAAGACATAGGAATCTACTAAAACTGATTCCAATCCTATTTCTTGTGTTTGCTTTAATTATTTTCCTAAGCCTTTGGCTTAGGTACAAATGTTGGTGTAACTATCAGCATTGATTGGTAAGGACTTCAGGATGCACTATCATGATAGAATAACATAGTTTGCAAGAATAACACCAATATTGACCAAGATCCATAAGTGATTGGCTCATTTGGAAGATAGCTTGGACTTTTTCTTCCTTTTCAGTGCTTCTCTTCTTCTCTACAAGCACATCATTAAGTTGTATCTTTCCATTTTTAATGGCATTCTCAATTATTTCCCTGAAGACTACTATATCAGCAAAATTCTTTATGGCACTTTCCATGAGTTTATGAAAAAATGGATTCGGTGATGTATTTAGAAATAAAGATACTATTTCTTTTTTCAACAAAAGTGGTTGCACTCTGATACCTATGTCCCTCTATCTTTGGGCATACTGTGTGAATGTTTCTATTGATTTCTTCTCCATATTTTGGAGAAACAATCTGTCAGTTGCCTAATCTGACATATGCTTGGACCATTGAAAGAAAGCATTAGCCAAGTCTGCCCAACATTGTACTTGACTTTGATTCAAATCATTGTACCATCTTGGCACTGATCCTGACAAGCTTTTCTTTAAAATAGTGAATGAAAAGTTTCATTTTGTATGCGTCCAGTCACTTTTTTTATAAACATTTTGATATGGGCTTCGAGAGATGTAGTGCCACTTAACATTTTGAAGTTTGGCATCTTCAACTTGAGATGGAGTATTAGATCTAGTACCAAGCTCAACTCATCTACATCAATACTTCCAAAGTCTTTGAGCCCTTTTGTTGCTTTGAGTCTTTTTTCATGGAGCTAGCATTTTCTTTTATTGCTCTCGAGTTCAACTCTTTTTTTAGTTTTAAGCCTAAGATTTTCTTGCTCCAAGAGCACATCAAACATTAGGTCATCTAAACTAGGATCTATTTTTGCACCTGTTGCCCCTTAATAAGCTTCTGGGTTAGCTTGAATATCTATTATGGCTTAAGGTGTCTACCTTTCTGCCTTTGATGAGCCAGCAACAGTACCAAGATAATTCCATTGATTTCTTGGATCTACATTTTTAGACTCTTTTCCTTTAACCATTATTTCTTCCATCAACTTAAAGATTTATGCTAGCATCTCCTTTTGTCATTTCATCATACCTCATAGGTTTCATGATAACTACCCTCTATCCTTTATGGGCATGCTGAGAATTCATCTCCCATGGTCAATGACGTTTAATTGTATCGACACTCATGATTTAAAAGGAAAAATTTTTTTAGAGAACTCATAAATCTAAGAAAACCTTCAAACGATGAAATTAATGTTATGTCATAGAAAAATTTGTAACAAAGTGATACAAACAAATATATTCAAAGCACCTATTATCAAGAAAGAATGCCCCAAAGTAAAATTAAGGCATCATGGTGCCTTAAAGAAAAATGATCAATCTTATTATAGGCAGCACAATGTTCGTTCATCATTGCTCGGTGTATTTAGTATGGTAAAATAATATACAAAAAAAAAAAAAGTTGGCATCTAAAACTAAGAATTGGAAATATTTTGTCCCAAGCGGACCCTTGAGTGACATCTATTAGGGCAAATGAAAAGGCCTAGTCACTAGTGTTGATGTACGAACATCATCGCCTAACCTACATGCCAAAACCATGTAGTTAAGGCCACATAATGACTGGCAAGGTAAATAAAGTAATCACGTTACAAGTGACAGTGTTTGTTCATTATCACTTGATATCTGAATTAAAATAATGATGCCACCTTCTGAAGTGAAACAAAATTTTACCACAAATAATGATGTTCTATTATCATTGCCTATTTAAACGCTCAGAACTAAAATAAAAAGAAAAGGAAAAAAATGTTCCCTAGTGTTTACCTAATTTAGTGACTTCTAAAACTGAGTATGGTTCTAACTAAGTGAGGCCCTTACAGTTCATACATGAAGTTAGGGTTAGACAACTAAATAGGTTCTCAAATTGATCCCCAAGTCCAAAAAAAACTGACGAGGTACCTAATCTTTACCCATCATGGGTTTACGTCGAAAAGGGTCTAATTCGACTGGGAGTATCTTCCACGCCTATAACGAGGCTAACACCTTGGGTTGGCGTAGGAATTTACACTCGATAGGTTTTTCACTGGCCTAAAGAAGGCTAACACCTTAGAAGGCAAAGCTACTTTACCCTTTCCTAAAATCTTGGGTAACCTATGCCCCTTCCATATGCTTAGAGGAGAATCTAATGATATGCATGTGCACAGATTGTGCAAGGGAACAAATAAACCTTTTATGACTTGACTTTTTCAAAAATAATAAAAACCCCTTCCTAAATGCCCTATAAAAATAATGCTGCAAAGAAAACAAAAGGGTTAGTGAAATATATAAACAATGTATACTAGAATTTCAATTTAAATAATAATATAATAAAAAATTTATTTGTTTAAATGCCAAGAATTATAATTAAATACCGTTTGAGACTAAATTAATCAAAATTTAATTAACAATATAATTAATTTTAGGCCTGACTCTTTAATCTATCCCCAATAGAGTCACCAAGCTATCACAATATGGTTGAGATATGAATCCAAACTAGTCAGACTTAAAAGGCAAGTATACCCCTTGTTCCTATATACATCATTATTATATATCATTATTTCTTATCTTTTGGGGGCCATTTCATTATTACTTTTTCTTGGTTGTGGGGACTAGATTTTTTAAATGAATTGCTCACTCGACTTAATACTAAATAGTCATTATGAAATGGATATTTTTTCTTGGAGTTGCTAACAATTTATTTAGGCTAGCTGAGATTGGTCACTTACCGATGTTTGTATTTTGAGGGTTACAAAACCCTCAAAAACAAAACCCAAGGTTTGCGATAATACTAGAGTATAAAAGGGTCTAGGAGTCAGCTACAATCACAAGTAAGGCTTGATCCATCTCATGATGCTCGGTAATTGGTACCTTATTAATCACGTGTTAACTTAAAATTTGATTTTTATTCAATTTCAATATTCTATATTTAATTATAATTCCCACATATCACAATTTTCATAAAATGAATTTTTATTCCATAATCAAATTTTTAATTTTTTTGAAAATCAAAATCTCTTCTTACCTCACTAGAGAGCCAGAAGAATGTGAAAGGTGAAAATATCAATCACTTTCGTACCCACTAGAAAGCCATAGGAATATGAAAGGTTTTAAAATTCCAAAAAATCTTTTGTAGCCTACAAGAGAACTAAAAGAATATAAAAGGTTTTATTTTCATGAAATTAGAGAAACCTAGATTTTTGCCTTGAAAAAGATATCTCATTATTAAAATAGTCTATAGAATCCTTTCACATGCTGGGAGAAATTCCACATATTACTTTAACTTAGACACATTACCTTAATTTAAAAATTCCAATTTAATAATAATAATAATAATAATAATAATAAAACTTATCATAAGACCCAGACTTGGTTAGAGACCAAAATGTCTCCTAAAGTACACCTTTGATGCTAAAGTATCCTGATGACCCTAAAAGACTAGTTCTAAAATAAAATACTAAAATGTCCCTAAGATGTACCTTCAATATGAAAGTATACCGATAACCCTAAAGTGTAGACACCTAATTTTATCCGAGTCTCTTTTTCAATAATCTTAAATATCCAAGATTGAGAACTTAACGGCCACCCTCATTGGGAACAATCTTTTTTGGATGAATAAGATATTTTCAAGGCCCTTTTAGTCATATTTAAATGGTCGTAAGTTCATGTGATAGAAAAAATTCATATTTTGATCATTAATTTTAGATACACAAGACGTATATTTAAGAGAAAAATTATTTTTAATATTTTCTTGCCAAAATTTTGAAAATCTATCTCTGTGGATGTTATCAAGGTCAAATTTTTCATTTTTAATAATTTTTCAAGAATTTTTGTTAAAATTGGGAAGTTGACTATCCCATATTTTACCAATACCAATGTCGTATTTATGCCGATATCACTACAAAAAATCAAAAATAATCAAGGAAAAATTCATATTTGTATTTTATACCATAGGGTGTCAAGTTGTCAATTTTAGCAATTAATTTTGAATTTTTAACAGTACCATGAGTATTATACTCGTAAATTTTTTCCTAGTGAAATTATTTTGAATTTTAGATTTTCATCTTTACCATTTTGAAAATTAATATTTTGAATAATATGTTTTATGTAATTCATTTTATATAAGTTTCAATGTATTTTTGAAACATTTCTTGGTTCTTGAATACGAATTTTCCTTTATCTATAAAATTTTTTGTAGAATTTTCTTGAGTTTTGAATTTCAAAATTCTTTAAAAATTCACATTTATCCACCATTAAATCAGGTTTTAACTTTTCATTTATTTATTCATTATAAATTTTAGGATTTTCTCTATTTTCCAAATATGAAGTTTTTTACTCTGTAAATTTTTTCGAGGTATTTTTCTAAATATATAATTTCTAAAATTTCTCAAATATTATTATTTAAATTGTATTAGATCAGTTTTGAAATTTTCATTTTCTTTTATTAGTTATGTATTTTTTTTCAAATTTTTGTTGCTTTCAAAAAATAGAGTTTTCTACTCCGTAAATTTTTTTGGGAAGATTTTTTTGAGTTTTTAATTTTTAAAATTCTTAAAATATTATTGTTTATTTCATAGTAAATCAGTTTTGAAAATTTTAATATATTTTATAAGATTTAGAATTTTTCCTTTTACCAAATACAGAGTTTTCTACTCTATAATTTTTTTGAGAGGATTTTTTAGAGTTTATAATTTTTAAAATTCTTCAAATACTATTTTTTAATTCAAATTAAATTACTTTTTTAAAATTCAATTTCTTTTATGAATTTTGCATTTTTTTACATATAATAATCTTTCCCAAAAAGGGTTTTTCTCGTAAAATTTTGTGAGTTTGCTATTTCTAATTTGTTTTATTGTACATAAAAATTGTTTTTATTATTACATTAAATTAAATTGATCACACAAAATTTTATCATAAATACATAATTGTTTAATTTTTATAATTTAATCCTTTTAATTAATTTTTACGGTATAATTTTACATACTATACAAGTATCATCAAAATATCTCTACAATTGACAATGTCATGCCTGATAAAATTCATAAAAGCCAAAAATAATTAATTTATATCAAATCAAAATCAAAATCAAAATAAAAAAGTCAAAAAAGAAAAAGTTAATAAATAAAAAATTAAAAAATAAAAGGTCATTCGGCCAAGAAGGTTCCACAAATCGCTAAGGAATTCCATGGCCAAATTTAGCCATTTTTCTTAAAATTTCTCATGAAGTTTAAGTTTTCAAGCCTTTCAAGGTAATTTCATGTAGAAATCTTGTAATTTTTGCTTCTTTCCATCATTTTTCTTCTTTGTTGTGAGTCAAAATCATGTTAAGCTCATGGATTCTCATCCATGTTGAAAGGCTAATATGTTGAAAATGAACAATTTTCTATATATTTGTTGTTATATTTAAATTTGTTTTAGTTAAAGCTTGATTTTTTAATGAAATTTAGTTGTGTTGTCTATAGTGTTTATGTTTATATTGTTATTCTTAATATTTTCATGTCAATATGTTGATTTAGATATTCGTATATTTATTTTTTTATGATTTTAATTTTGTATTTAAGTTGATGATATTTATTCATTGTTGTTTTTATGATTTTGTGTTGAGAAAATATTTGATGATAGTTTGTTTTTTTCACTTGGCTAAATTTAACATGAATTTTTGGTGATGATTTTATGCTTACTTTTGTGTTGATTTTATGGGTTTTAGATTGTTTTGCAATATAAGAAAATTTAGAGATTAAATTGTAAAAATTTTTAATTTTTTATATATTATTCTTGATGGCCAAGACTTCCTAGCGCCATGGCAAAAGTGTTTTAGGCATTTTCAATCACTTTTTATGAATTTTTTACATTTTAAAGACTATTTTGATATTTTAGAAAGTTTAAGGGCTAAATTGCAAAATATTAAAAATCATGCTTTGTGGATAAAAATACTTGGTCGAACCTTCTTACATACTATTGCCATTAATGTAGTGTTGATTCTTTGTTGGTTGGTTGATTTTTTATGATTTTTTGTAATGATTTTCTGCATAAGGGTCAAAATGTAAATTTAAAAAGTTCACGGACTAGTTTGCAAATAATCAAAAATTTTTGCCTCAAGGCCAAGGTGTTGGCCAAACCTTTGTGGATGTATATGCTGTGTTTTTCATTTGTATTTTTATGTGTGTTTGTGATATTTTATGATATTTTTTCCATTAAAAGACCTAAATGCAATAATTTAAAAGTTTAGGACTAAATAGCGAATTTTAGTCTTTAGGGCTAAAATGGTCATTTTGTCATTTTAAAATATTTATATGGTTCATATGGCCTTCTGTAAGGGTGTATGAATTTTTAAAACTTTTCATATTCTCTTGGTTTTTTGTAGCATACGAAATAAAATTTTCAAAAGTTTAGGGGCTTAATTGTAATTTTTTATTTTAAGCCAACGTTAGAACTTTAATTTCTCTATTTAGGACAAATTTATCATTACATCGTCTCATGATTATTTTAGTGTCCATTAAGGTTACTAGGATACTTTCACATCGAAGGTATACCCTAAGGAAATTTTGGTAATTTTCCTCATCGAGATGCTTTTACGCCTAAGGTGAATATTTAGGATTGGTTTAGCCTTCTAAGATCATTTTAAAGTCTGTTATGGTTATCGAGATACTTTCACATTGAAGGTATACCTTACAGGCATTTTGGCAAATTTCTTCATCGAGATGCATTTACACTAAGGGTGAATATTTAGGATTGATTTAGCCTTCTAAGATCATTTTAAAGACCGTTAGGGTTATCACGATACTTTCATGTTGAAGGTATACCTTAAAGGCATTTTTGTAATTTTTTTCATAAAGATGCTTTCATACCAAAGGTGAATATTTAGGATTAGTCTGGCCTTCTAAGATCATTTTAAAGTCCATCAAGTTTATCATGATACTATCACGTCAAAATTATACCTTAAGTGCTTTTCGGTAATTTTTCTCGAGCTGAGTCTTAGATAAGCATCTGATGCTTTTAGGCCAAATGTGTGTATTTAGGATAGGTTCACACTTTTGTAATCATTTTTTAGTCCTTAGGATAATCATGACACTTTTACATCAAAAGTATACCCTAGGGGCATTTTTGTAATTTTGCATTAGAACCTAGTCCTATGTGTTTACTAGGATATTTTCATGTCGAAAGTACACATTAAGAATAGGTTTGCCATATTGGACCATTTTTAGGTCTTAGGGTTAACATTTTTAAAAAAAATTAAATTAAAATTAAATTAAGGCAATGTCTCTTAATTAAATTAATATCTGAAATTCCTACCAAAATATGTGAGGGGTCCTACGGATTATTTTAATAACGAGACACCATTTTAAAAATGAAAGTCAAGATTTTTAAATTTTTGTAAAAGTAAAACCTTTCATATTCTACAAGTTTTCTAGCAAGGTACAAAAGAGAATAATAAAAATCTTCGTGTTCTCTTAGTTCTCTGAGAGGGTATGGAAGAAATTTTGATTTCTAAAAGCATTAAAACCTAACTTTCTTGGAATAATAAAACTGTTTAATAAATATTATGGGAATTATAATTAAATATGAAATATTGAAATTGAATAAAAACCAAAATTTAAGTTAACACGAGATTAATAAGGCACCAATTATTAGGCATCACGAAAATGTAGATCCTTACTTATGATTGTAACCCACTTCTAGACCCTTTAATGCGATCTCTAGTATGAGCATAGACCTCAAAGTTTATTTTTATGGGTTTCATAATCCTTAAAATATAAACTCTGATAGGTGTCCAATCTTACATGGCCGAAATAAGATTAGTGGCGACTCTAGAAAAATGGTCGTTTCATAACGACTATTTAGAGTTAAGTCAAGTGAGTGACTCATCTCGATAACTCAATCCCCAAATATGAAAAATAGTGAGTAACAAAATAATAACGACATGGCCCCAAATAAAATAACAATGATATATATATATAAGAATAAAGGCTACACCCGCCATTTTAAGCTGAGTTGAGGATTCATATTCGGGCCACATTTTGACAGCTTAACGACTCTGCTAGGGACATGTTAGAGAGTAAGGCCTAAAATTAATTACATGTTAACAAATTTTTGATTAATTTAGCTCCAATCGGCATTTAACTATGACTCCCACTATTTTCAAAATAATTTTTTTTACATTTTTTATTTATATAGAAATTCTGTTATATGTTATTTACATTTTCACTAACCCTTTTGTTTCCTTTGCAGCATTATTTTTGGGAAATTTAGGATAGGGTTTTTATTAATTTTGAAAATGTCAAGTCATAAAAGGTAAGTTGTTCCCCTACACACACTGTGCACATTTATATGCATTAGATTCTCCTCCATATATATGAAGGGGGTATAGGAACCTAATATTTTAGGAGAGGCGAAGTAGCTCTACCTTCTGAGGTGTTAGCCTCTATCTGGGCTAGTGAAAAACCTGCCAAGTTTAAATTCCTATGCCTACCTGAGGTGTTAGCCTCGTTATAGGCATAAAAGATACTTCCACTCGAATTGAACCTTTTCTGATAAAAACTCACCATGGTAAGGATTAGGGTACCTCATCAGTTCTTTCTAGACTCAAGGAGCAATTTGAAAACCTATTTAGATGTGTAACCCAAAATTCATGCAATAAATCATAAGGGACTCACCTAGTTTAGAGCCATACCCGATTCTAGAGGGTATCGAATTAGGTATAGATGGGGGAAAGCTTTTAACCCTTTGATCTTATGATTTGATTTTCTTCATATTAATAAGTGTATGTTGTGTTATTATGATATATTTTACTTTTATTAATTTGTTATATTATGATGGATTTGTTTTTATACTTGGCATCACATTTTTTGTTCCATGAAAACTTGTAAATCTATTCATGCATCTGCAAAGTTCACATTCTTATATGTTCATGCATTCATAATTTCCATAATGCACTAATTCATTTCATGTATTGTATTTCAAGAATCAAGACATGGGTGATAATTCAGACGTAAGGGTCAACATGTTAGAGTTCATCTATGAAGAGTTCAACCATGAAACCCGTGGAATGGAAAATCTACTCAATAAACTGATAAAAATGGTTAAGGGTTTACATGAAAGAAAAAAAGATCATGTATTGGAAGTTTTAGAATGCAATGGAAATCAAATGATTATGAAGAAAACTTTTTGGGCTACTTGTTAGATTTTGTGAATATAGGGTTAAAAATGAATGGAAAAAATTAATGATTAAAGTTTTCAAAAATTTCTTAGAAGCACAACATGGTTAGGAAAATTTAATATTTGCAAGAACAATTCTTTTTGTTACTTTGCTTTTGAATCTTGTAAATATGGCTATGTACGCCCAAATCAATGGATAAATTAGAGAATTTTGGATTAATGAAACAATACTATTGAATCACAACTCGAGTTCTTCAGATGCTTGCCTCTATAATAATCTCTATGTCCAATACTTAGCGAATTGTCCATTATCCACTTTGTTTCATTAAATGCTACCCCACTTACTCTCTTATTTATTCACTCATTCATACATTCATTCATTTGTTTATTCATTCATTTATGTAATTATGCCATTCATTAACAATCATACTAGGATGCCAATAAAGATTTATGTTGGTAAAATACATACTTATTCATGTAAACTAATTTAATTTTTCTTTTTATGTTTTAGGCTTGTAATTTTAGGGTTACAATCCTTTCATGTGGAAAGTATGCATTAGGAGTCGATTTGTCATATTGAGCTATTTTTAGGTCTTAGGGTTAATATTTTTAATAAAATTAGATTTTTTTAAAAAAAATTAAATTAAAATTAAATTAAGGCAATATCTCTTAATTAAATTTATACGTGCAATTCCTACCAAAACATGCGAGGGGTCCTATGGATTATTTTAATAAGGAAGCACCATTTTCAAAATGGAAGTCAAGATTTTTCAAGTTTTGTAAAAATAAAACCTTTCATATTCCATAGGTTTTCTAGCAGGGTATGAAAAAGTAATAAAATTCTTCGTGTTCTCTTGGTTTTTTGAGAAGGTATAGAAAAAATTTTAATTTCTAAAAGCAGTAAAACCTAACTTTCTTAGAATAATAATTATTTTTAATAAAATATTATTGGAATTATAATTAAATATCAAGTATTGAAATTGAATAAAAATCAAAATTTAAGTTAACATGGGCTTAATAAAGTACCAATTATTAGACATCATGAGAAGGTTAATCCTTGCTTGTGATTGTAACCAACTCTCGGACCCTTTAATGCATTCTTTAGCATGAGCGTAGATGTCAGAGTTTGTTTTTTTGGGTTTTGTAATCCTTAAAATATAAACTCTGATAGGTGTCCAATCTCACTTCGCCAAATTAAGATTGGTGGCAACTCTAGAAAAATGGTCATTTTGTAATGACTATTTAGAGTTAAGTCGAGTGAGTGACTCATCTCGATAACTCAGTCCCCAAATATGAAAAATAGTGAGTAATAAAATAATAATGACATGGCGCCAAATAAAATAACAATGATATATAGATATATACATAGGAATAAAGGCTACACATGCCATTTTAAGTCGGGCTAGTCAGAATTTGTATTCAGGTCACGTTGTGACATAAAAGACTCAAAACTTCATAAACAAATGAACTCATCCCTACTATGTACCTTCGACATAGAAGTATCCTAGTGATCACATAACACTTGGTTCTAATGTAGGTTATTAAAATATCCTTAAGGTGTATCTTTGATATGTAAGTATCCCGTAACCTAAATGACTTGATAACTTTGTGAAAAGACAAACCTATCCTTATTTATACACCTTAGACAAGAAGTATCCCTATGATCATAAAGGACACAGCTCTAGAATAAATTACTAAAATACTTTTTAGTTGTACCTTTAACATATAAGTATCCCAGTACCCTAAACTACTCAATAATGATGCGAAATAACAATTATACACTTCATGGGTAACTTAGACATCAAAATAAACCTAAAATGCAAAAATTGCTAATAGGTCCCTAAGTTTCTCAAATTATGTTTTAGCCTTAAATGGCTAAAAAGGCTAGCAAAACTCATAAAATGCCCAAAATATCCTAAATGGGCAATTTAAGGTATGGTAAGACCATTTTGACCCTAAAATGTGAGGTTTTCCTAAATGGTACCTAAACTTTTTTAACTATACAAAATAATCCCTACATGATATAAGGCACAAAATCAAACATCAAACATATCAAAATCAATATGGAAATCATACTAAAAATCACAAAGAGCATTTGGCTGAGTACCTTTGGCCTTGAACAAATTTTTTCAATATTTACAGATACACCACTAAACTTTTTAAAATTGCAAAAGGTCCTAAAAACGTTAGGAATGTATGAAAACATTTACACATATCAGAAATACGTGAAAACCAACTTTAAAGATCACAACATGGGTTCAGCCAAGAATGGATAGCCATAGAAAAAGCTTTACAATTTAGTCCTTATAGCTCCTGTAATTACAAAATAACATAAAAAAATCAAAATACCATAAAATCAACAAGATTAGATTTGGCCAAGCTTGGAATCACTCTTTAAGGCCTTTAAAATTTTTGGAAAATTATTTTTTATCCCTTACAAATTTCAAATATTACAAAATAATCCAAAACACCAAAAAATCAAGCATAAAAAATTTATCCAAGGCCTTAATCATTTTTGGCTAGCATTTATTTCACTAAATCATCACATATTTTCATGAATATCAATACACATACGTGTCATAATTTTTACCAAGCATAAACATGCCTAACATCACGATAAATAATGAATATATCAACAAAAATCAACATGAAAAAGTAATAAAAATAATATATATATATATATATATATGCATGTAAATAACATTATTTCTATTAACAACACAAATAATCTTGATAAAAATCAACATATTACTAATAAAAATTAAATAAAAAACTAAATCAAGAAACTTGGTTCACAACCATCATTCTTGGCCTTTCAACATGGATTAAAATCCATTAGCACGAGCATGAGGAAAGTCACAAAAACTAAAAATTTTCTAAGTACTTTTACATTAAAAAGTGTAGAAAAATAATGTACAAACATAATTTTCTTTAGTATTTTTGCTATTTTATGTTGCAAAACCTTTAAGCCCTTCCTAAAAACATCCTTCTACTTTATATAAAGGGTGAAGTTAGCTAAGAGGGGCTAAATCTGTCTTTGCTGAAAAGCTTCCAGGGAATTCTACTAATTTCCTTTTATTATTTTATTTATTAATTTATTTGTTAATTAGTCATTTAGATATTTCTAGATTATATCTAGCTTTTAATTAGTTATTTTTATATTAGTCAAAAGCCAAATGTAGGCTAACCCTAGGTTTTATGATGATCTAAGAAAATATTAATCTAATATATAGTTAAATTTTAACTAAATTGGTTAAGGAAAAATTAAATTCCAATCAAACTATCTCATGTAACTAAATCAATAAATTTTACAATTAAAATAAATATAAACAAAATTTTGAAAATGAAAAAAAAAATAGAGTCATAACAAAGAAAATGAATTAGAGGGACTAAATTGTAAGAAATTCAAAGTTATGGATTAATAAATTTATTTACAAATTTAAACAAGAAAAAAATTAAATATCCATATTAAATTTTTGGATCCAAAAGAATTTAATAAAAATTTGGCAATAGAAAATATTATTGGGCTTTATCGTAAAATTAAAATTGCCTAATTGGGCCTTGTTGAAAAATTAAATAAGCTTGTTGAAATAATAAAAAAATGGGCCTGTTGGGCTTATAGAGACTGAAATAGGCTTAGAAAAATAAATTTTGGCCATAAGAAAAAAAATTAATAAAGTTTTCATATAAAAATTTTAAAAGAAATTTTCGAGAAATTTTATGTATAAGAAAGTGACAATTAAAAATTTTAAACTCGTAAAATTTTATAGGAAAAATCTTTGTGAGAAAACTGATTTTTGAGAAATGCAAAACTCAAAGAATAATTTACAGTTTTCAAAATGAATTAATATGAATTTAATGAAAGTATTTAAACAATTTTAAAAATTCTAAACTTAGGATAATGTTACCAAAATTTTATGGAATAGAAAACACTGTATCTTGGAACGAGAAAATTTCAAAAAATTATTCAAATTTTATAAAAATGAATTAAACTTAACACATTAATCAAAATATTCATTTACAGAAATAATAAAGATGAAAGCTTAAAATTTAGAACTAAATTTACCTGAAAAATTTTCATGAGCATGACACTAGCAATACACTAAAAAAATTCAAATTTAATGAATAAACTTAATAATTTGACACCTCACGATATAAAATTCCAATACAAATTTTTCTTGGATATTTTTATTTTTTGGAGTGCATATCAGTAGAAATACTACACAGGTGTCGATAAAAATATATAATTATCAACTTTCAAAATTTCACAAAAAAATCTTAAAAATTCTTAAAAATCAAAAATTTGACCATGATATCATTTGTAGAGATAAATCTAAAAATTTAATAAGAAAAATATTTAATAACTAAATTTTCTCTTGAATAATTATCCTTCTTATTTGAGATTTATTCTTTTTAACCCTTAAAATTGCACTTTTTCCATCACATGCATATATGGCCATTTAGGCATGATTAAAAAGGTCTTAAAAATGCCCATTTTGCCTAGAAGAGGTCGACCTTTATCAGGGCAATCATTAACCTTGAATATTTAAGACTATTGATAAAATGGGCCTGAACAAAATTAGGTGTCTACAATTATGTTCATAGATCAAGAGCAGGATCTAGTAACCTACCCAAAAGTTGGTAGAATAAAATGTGAATTTTTCAAAACCTTTCAGTAACCAACCTATCAGTGTACGACAATTCCTTTCAACTGACATCTTAGATTAAGAATGAGCATGGTGCAGTATCTACTTAAACATCTATCATGTTAGACCTTGTAACTCATGATTAATGATTATGAATCAATGAAGAACTATTCCTTATAATCCATTATGCTTTGGCTAGAGACCTTAATCCAATTAACCATAATTAAAATTATTTAAGACATGTCTCCAATGTCATTTCTAATTGTGAATCCTCTCAAAATCACTCATTTATTTTCAGTATGTTTCATATCATATCCAAAATCACCCTTATTTTAGTATCCACCAATTGTGGACTTGGTCATGGTAATCTCTAAGTATGATACTACTAATACAAGATGACCTAGTGTTATAAGTCTAAGGATAAATATGCAAGACTAGCAAATGAGAACATCTTTTATGGACACTTGATGACTTATTCCAAATGGAGTTCTCATTTGAGCCACGTTTAGTGAACTTGTTCCCATAAAACAAGCACCCATATTCTATCCCTAAGTATCTTACATCCTTTAACTTCTATGAAATTAAAGAGTTGCATGCATCGAATGCATAGAAGCTTACTGTTAATATATGCTCTAGAGCTAATCGGATAGGATAAGGTATATATAAGTTAATAATGCAAACTAATCACTTAGGTTAGTGAATTAAAGTTTTCTTTTATGTTGGTGGCATGATTGACAATCACGCAAATACTAATTGGATAAAGCCTATGAAACATAATGGCCTTGCAAAGTTAGCCATATGCATCAAAGCCTTGTTTCTAAAAATGTCCCTAGTTATCGTATTGTCAAGATAGCGCATTGATAATGCACAAAGACTAGCATATGCCAAGCCTCCATGCATTTGATGCATGCAACTCTTTGATCTCATAGAAGTTGAAGTATAAAGATACTTAAGGATAGCTATGGGTGTTTGTTTTTTTTGGAAACAAGTTCACTGAACATGGCTTGTACAAGAACTTCATTTAGTATAAATCACTCAAATGTCTATAGAATATGTTCTCATTTGCCAGTCGTGTATATTAGTCTTTAGACTTGTGATACTAGCTGATCTTGTATGAGGAGTATCATACTTTGATTTATCTAAAATAGGTCCACATTGGATGTATACTTAAGGTAAGGTATGTTAGGTAAGACATGAATCATATGGTGGACAAATGAGTGATCCAAAGTGGATTCATCACTTCGAGTGAACTTGAAGACATCTTATATGTTTTTGGCTTTAGTTAACTTGATAAAGTTGTTAGCCAACGCATGATGGATTTAGGAGAAATTGTATATCAAAATTCATGAGGTTAATCAAAAGCTATAGGAACTAATATAGATTAATATGCAAGTAGACACTGCACCACGCTTATGGTCTTTTCAGGATATCTAGTGAAAGGATCAAAGTACACTGATAGGCTAGTTACTGAAAGGTTTCTTAAGAGGTCATATTGACTTTTCTTGCATACCGAGTGGCCATGATGCCTTGCTAGAGGCTAATCTTGGTTTATAAATATAAATACACTTAATTGGTTAATTATATTATTACCATTATGATGGAAGCCTCATGGATCGCACAACATAAAATGATCTATTGGATTAAAAACATGACTTGATTAAGTACAACTTAATAAAATAAAAGGTATACTGAGAAGGACTTAATTCAGTAAGTTCAATTAAGAATAATTTAAAACATAAATTAGATTTATGAAATCTAATTAGAGATGTCTTAGTATGGCAATAAAGATAAAAATGTCTTATCAAGATGATGTACATTGTAGATAGGGTTTAACAATTTTATTAAATATAGTCAAATAATTATATTTGGAAAATTAAATAATTATTTGATAATTATTTAATTACTTATTTAATAATATCTGCATGAAGTAAAATTATTTTACTTTAGTTAGAAAATTTAATTATGAATTAACTTGCCTAATATGTAAATTAAAAGGGTTAACTAAAAGCCCTGGTTGGCAGGTCAAGAGAGTTTAGTTGTGAACTACTCCAAGTTAGGTTTACTAGTGGGCATGGTGCATGGAATAGCCATCCTTGGAGTGCTATTAGACTAAAATATTACTAAGTTACTATTTAGACCCAATCTTAGACAAGATAATTAAAAAAGTTTTAATTGGGCTCCAAGAAACAATATAAAATGGGGCCACCTTCCGGGTATATTAGTATTAGGCTTAGTTTACCCAATAGTCAAGAGTAACCTGGCCTAAGGTGTATTTAAATACATTATTAAGCCCTTTTGGCTAAAAAGCATTGAAAAAACCCTAGGCACTAACCATAGACTTCTTTAAAATGTTTAGCATAACACTTATGCTTTCTTAAGCTCTTTTTGTGATTTCGTTGATTTTTTTTTTAGTGTTCTTGAATTGTTCTTGATATAATGAAATTAGAAAAATAGTTTTCTAGCATTGAGAGATTAATTTTTTGCAAAAGTTATGAAATTGGCCAAATCTTGAAACCTTACTTTCCTAAGCCTAATTATGCAAATTTCTATCCAAGGTGATTAGAAAGTTTTTTTGATCACAACGAAGATGAAAAATCAACTTTCTATCCTAAAGGTATTAACCGGAATAAAAAATTAGGATTTTTGGATTTATTTGCCTACATTTATAGAAGACAACTATTTCCCTATAGAACCTTTTTTTTTTTTTTTTTGCTTTTTAGCGCAACAAGCATGGGAATTGTTCTCAAATAACTTCAAATCTAAATATTTGCTATATATCTTTTGGTTAAGGCTTGAAAAGCCTTCTAGTTGGCATTAGATAACCATTGGACCTTATGAAGACTTCAATGGGTATCTGTGTGGATCATTGTTAGAGGTAGGACACTATGACTACTTTTAGCCTTAAGAAAAGATCATAGTAATCAACCCATGGTTTATTCGTGTAGGGATTGACACACTTAGAGTTACGAGTCTCTAAACAGATATGATTTTTATCAGATTTATGTTTCTAAATTACAGTCTGATCATATATACATCTCTTCCTGAAGATCTTGAGAAAATTCAGGTGTTTCTTTATTTAATTCTACTACGTACGTTTAATTCTAATTAATTTTTATGCCTATATTGATATGCATATGCCCAGATTTTTCCTTATAGTGGTATTAGAGCCTAAGTTTGTATTTTACATTTTGTTTAGCATGCTGGTTTTTTGTGAAAATCAATTTGATTAACTTATATGTTGAGTTGGTGATTTGTTTTGTTTTGGTAAAATTCTTGAAAATTTGTTTTTCTTTAATTTTTTTTAAATATGGAAAGTAGGTAATTTTTTTGGCTTTAATCAAGTCTAAAAGAGTTTCAATAATTTATTAAAATTATTTTAATTAATTCAGATTAAAGTCCTAGCATGTTTTTAGCTTTTACAGTTGTTTTGATGTTGTTTTAATCCATTTCTTGAATTAAAAATTAAAAAAATTGTATCTTTTTAGTTTTTAATTTTCTACCATGTTAATCCATGTTTATTATCAATGTTGATAAGTTTGAAATATGTTTTTTTTTGGCTCCATTTTGGTGTTTTAAAAGGGCTAATTTTTTGGCCAACCATTGCTGCGATTTTTCAATGGTTTTCCACCTTGAAAGTATCATGAATTGTTCATTAAACTTGCTAGAAATTTTTCGTTAAAACCAGAGTTGAAAATGTTTCAATTTTGGGCCATAATGAGTACAATAAACGTGTTTTAGGCCTGCAGCATTATTGTCTCTCTTCTTAGGGCTTTGATGCGGCATCCATGACATCAAATAGTTACTAAATTTGCTTTTATTTTAGAGGTTTACTGGGAGGAAGACAATAGTGTTTAAGATGAATTAGGATGGCTAAGATAGACATGCATTGAGCGGACAGCCTAATTAAACTAGGACTCCTTGAAAGGTTGTGCTCCATTAAAACTCTTACTTATTATCAAACACCTAATTATCCAATTATATTATCTTAAATTGTTTAAGATGTGAATTGGATAATATAATAACAATAGAATTAAAATTCAATTAAATTGTTTAATTAAAAGATATATTTAATTTAAATGATGAATCTTAATTGATCAAGGTTTGTTATAATGCGATTAAATAAATGTTAATCATGTAAGAAAATTACTTTCTTATTTAATTTAAATATGGATCAATTACTAAGACTTTGAAAATTTTGGAAACAAGTTTCTTAAAAGGTTTAGGAAATATTACATGTTAAATGGTTTGTCTAAATTAAGACAAAGTTATCTAAAAGTTAGACAATGTCCTTAAATAAGACAAACAACCTAAAAGTTAGATAATGTCCAATTTAATGTCTTAAAATGTTATTTTTTAAAAAAAATGTTTCTTAAAATGGTTTGTGGAAAACAAGTTTCCTAAAAATAGTTTGTCCAAATTAAAACAAAGTTATCTACAAGTTAGATAATGTCTTAATTTAGACAAACAACCTACAAGTTAGATAATAAGCAATTTAGGATAAGTTTCCTAAAAGTTAAGAATTTAATTAAAATATGCTTTAAATAAGAAACTGAAATTACTAAATAATTTGAAAAATAATCAAAAATTGTTTGATAAGGTTGAAACAAATGACATGCACGATCACCAAGTAACATCGCTATGCATTTTTATGCTTAAAATATGATTATGTTAGCATGATGATGACTATGGACTAGACCTTAGTATGAATAGGTTATGGAAGGTTGAATTTTTCTTTTGGTATTTATTTTGTAAACAAGGTCTATGAACCCTACCTTTTCTTTTAATTCTAGGATGTAAATTCTCTTTTCACTTAACAACCCTCAAGTGTAACTTAAGGTTGCTTATAATGTTATATGTAATAGTCACATAAGACTTGTAGATTTAGATTTAGGTTAAGATTAGAATTTATTTAAATCAGAGATGTAAAGAAGATAGAGCCAAAAAGAAAGGACTAAGGAAATCATCATCAAGACTTACGAAGACCTTGTACAATATTCCTAGAAATTTGACCAACTAGTTTCCTAGTGGCTTAAGGAAACTAGATAGAAAAAGTCCATAATCATCCTAGTAGATTGCATGTGTTGGATTTATTTTTGAATTTATATATATGTGATATATGATTAAGTAAATGCTAAGCATGGTAATCAAACAAAGCAATTAGACATAAGTTAAATGATTAAAATTCCCTTGTAAAATATTGAGTCCATGGGTAAGCATGATCAGATACCTTCCACTGTTCATAACAAGATACCCAAGTTTCGGCCGTGGGGATTTGTTGAGTCACTCAAGGTTTTTCTGCCCAAACGGCTTAACTTATGAATAAAAGGTCTTACCTAATTATTAGTGTATGGTTCGAATGTGTCACACTTGGCCTTCTGACTTTAGAGGTAATGGTTAGTTGAAGTGCATATGATGAATTTAGGCAAAGAGTTACCACCTAACTGATCTAGAAGTTGTATAAAGATGTAATTGCTAAACTAATTTACCTACCTAATTAGCTTTTACATGATTTGTTGAGTCACTTAAGGTTGTGTAAAGGTGAAAGGGATGCTTAATTCATTAGGAAGATTTAAACGTTAAACTTCTTGGATTATGGTTGAGGGCTGTAATCTCGATAAAATAAATAAAGACAATCAATGTAGTTGTAAAACCATACTTAATGATTGAAATAGCAAATTATTAACTACAAAGTGTTTTGATTCATCTAGATATAAACATAACATAACTAATGAACTATTACTAAGTGGCATAACTGATGCTAATAAGCTTAATAAGCCATACTCCATTAACTAGTCCAACATTGAATGGCATATCCAAGAATAATCGACAAGGTCAGGGGTAGTCTATCAAGTTTATATTGATAACCTTGATCAAGCAACATTGTAATAGTGGCTAGTTTGATGCCTGAACCTGAAAAGGGCAAGTAGTTATTTAAGCTCACGAAATCATCTAAAACC
The DNA here is from genome assembly GCA_038382065.1 of Adansonia grandidieri. Lineage (NCBI taxonomy): Eukaryota > Viridiplantae > Streptophyta > Magnoliopsida > Malvales > Malvaceae > Adansonia > Adansonia grandidieri. The sequence continues at coordinate 16,892,103 of JBBYHK010000012.1, forward strand.
TGAAAGAATTTTCTAGAAGGATAATCATAATGAGAGGTTCGACATCCTTAAAGAATTGTTCATAAGCAAGATGTCAAAAACTAGTCTAATCAAACCTCATATGATAGGATGTATTTAGATTTAAGCACATTAGATGGATCATGATCCATGTATTGTCCATAAACTTTCTTTTGAAGAAAGATAAAGGGAATAATAAAGGAATATGCCAACATTGTGGAGACCTAGATTAATAAAGATTGCAAAGAAAACCTTGATATGATCAAGAATAAGAAACCTATAGAAGTTTAAACATTAGATATACATTGAGATTAATTTAATTCTCTTGGTATATGATACCTAAAAATTGGTGCATAAATATGTATGACATATTGTAAGGCCCAAATAAAAGGAGTAGTGAAGATAGACCATAGATAAATGGCAACCTTGTGATATTGCTTAAAGTTTGCCTTCTTGATTAGTGTTCTTGAGACATAATCTTGATTTATTCATGAACATAAGATGTTTATTTTCGCATTTACATGCCAATTGAGGATGAATGTTGGCATATGCTGTCAAGCTTAGATTCAGTTCTCAATGAATAAATAATTAATCATAGAATTTGTTCTATGTTATAGTCACAATATTCTTAAACATACACTTGCAATAGTGTTGAGAATACTAACTACCTATAACTTATAGGCATCAAAAATAGTTTTTGAATCCAATTCTCATTAAATCTATGCATGTAAGGATTTAGTGGGAGGCATTTATGATTCTTTAAAAGTTAAAGATCATAATTTGACTTGGTGATAAATAACCATGATGTTAAAAATGCAATTACTAGAAAATTGTTCCAAGGTAGAGAAAATTACATGTTTATACCTTGAAGGTCAAAAACAAATGCTTTTGTTCACAAAAGGAGTTACATTTGGAGCATTAGCTTGCAAGCTAATAAAAGATTCCTAATATTATTAAAGTAACAGCTAAGCCATATGATTGGAATCTGGGTCTTGTTGTGATCCAAATAGTTGATAACTTTGATATGAGATTATGATGATTGTAACCAGAACATAATCTCAGAATAGTACTAAAGCTTTATCCAAGTTAAGGCATAATTGCTAATCAAAAGAGTTTGGCATTGGATGCGTTAATGATTGGCTTAGTGCAAGTAGGAGATGTTAGTATATGCCCTAGAGCCAATCAGATTGGATGAGGCATATCTAAGTTGATAGTGCAAACAATCACTTATGTTAGTGATTTAAGGTTTTCTTAATGTTAATGGCATGATTGACAATCATGCAAGCATTAATTGGATAAAGCACATGAAACTCAATGTCCTTGAAAAGTTGTAATGAGTTATGATGATGAGATCCTTATGCATCAAAGCCATGTTTCCAAAAAACATTCCTAGTCATCATATTGTCAAAGGGCATTGAAAATGCACACAGACTAGCAAAAACTAAGCCTCCATGCATTTGATGTATGTAACTCTTTAATCTCATAGAAGTTGAAGTATAAAGATACTTGATGATAGCTATGGTTGCTTGTTTTATGGAAATAAGTTCACTAAACATGGCCTGTATGAGAACTCCATTGGTATAAGTCACTCAAGTGTCTACAGAATATGTTCTCATATACCAGTCATGTATATTAGTTTTCAAACTTATGATACAAGTTATCTTGTATAAGGAGTGTCATAGTTTGATTTATCTAAAATGGGTCCCCAATGGTAGATACTTAAGGTAGGGTAGCTGGTATGACATGAATCATATGGTAGATGAATGAGTGATCCAGATGTTCTTGGCTTTGGTCAATTTCATAAAGTTGTTGGCCAATGCATGATGGATTTAAAAGAAATTATTTCTTTAAATTCATGAGGTTAACCAAAAGCTGTAGGAATGAATATGATTGATACATGAGTAGACACTACACCATGCTTATGGTCTTCACAAGATATCTAGTGAAAGGATTGAAGTACATTGAGAGGTTGATTATGGAAAGGTTTTTTAAGAGGTTATATTGACTCTTTCTGTATACGGAGTGGACATGATGCCTTGATAGAAGCCATTTTGGTCTATAAGTATAAATATGATTAAGTGGGTAATTATATTTCTTATCATTATGATGGAAGCCTAATAGGTCACACACAATAAAATAATCTATTAGATTAAAATCAAGATTTAATTAAATATGATTTAATTAAATAAAAGGGATATGAGGATAACCTAACCAAATAAGTTTAATTAAGAATAATTTAGAACATAAATTAGATTTATGAAATCCAATTAGAGATGTCTTAATATGGCAATAAAGATAAAAATGTATCATCAAGATAATGTCCATTATAGACATAGTTTAGGGATTTTATTAAATAGAGCCAAATAATTATCTTTTAAAAATTAAATAATTATTTAATAATTATCTAATTAATTATTTAATAATATTTTACATGAAGTAAAATCATTTTACTTGGGTTAAAAATTTAATTAATGAATTAAATTATCTAACATGTAAATTAAAGGGGTTGTCCTAAAAGCCCTAGTTGGCAAGTTAAGAGAGTTTAGTTGTACTCCAAGTTGGGCTTGGTGCATGAGAATAGCCATCCTTGGTGTGCTATTAGGTTAAAATATTAATAAGTTACTATTTAGGCCTAATCTTGGAAAAGCTAATTAAAATATTTTTAATTGGGCTCCAAAAAACAATCTAAAATGGGGCCACCTTCGAGTATGTTAGTAATGGGCTTAGTTTACCCAATAGTCAAGCCTAACCTAGCCCAAGGTGTGTTTAAATACATTATTAAGCCTTTTAGCTAAGAAGTAGCATTAGAAAAAAAACCTTAGGCACCAATCGTAGACTTCTCTAGGGGGTTTGGCATAACACTTATGCTTTCTTAAGCTCTCTTTGCATTTTCATGGATTCTTGACACACTGAAATTAGAAAAGTAGTTTTCTAGCACTAAGAGACTATTTTTTCATAAAAAATATAAAATCCTTATTTTTTCAAGCCTAATTGTGCATATTTGCATCCTAGTTGATAAGAAAGTGTTTTTGATCACAAAGAAAGATGGAAAATCAATTTTCTATCATAAAGGTATCAATCGAAATCAAAAGTTGGGAATTTTGGATTCATTTGCTTGCATCTGCAAAAATAACTACTTCCCTACAAAGTTATTTTTCTTTTTCTTTAGCACAGTAGGCATGGGAATTGTTCTCGGGTCACTTTAGATATAAACTTGTTGGCCATATATCTTTTGGTTAAGGCTTCAAGGCCTTCTAGCTAGCACTGGAGAACCATCAAACCTTACGAAGGCTTCAATAAGCATCTGTGTGGATTACCGTTAAGGTAGAACATTTAGATTGCTTTTGGCCTTAAGAAGAGATAATAGTAATCAACCTATGGTGCATTCATGAAGGGATCAACACACTTAGACTTACAAGTCTCAAATTAGGTATAATTCTAATAGATCTGTGTTTTTAACTTGTAGCCTGATCAAATGTACATTTCTTCCTAAAGATCCTAAGGAAATCCAGCAGGTTCTTTGTTTAATTCCACTGCATACGTTTAATTTTCATTATTTTTATTCCTATATTAACTGCATAAGCTTGACTTTTCTTTACAGTCAGCATATACTAGTCTTTGTGCATTGTCAATGCCTTGTCTTGATAATACAATGGCTAGAAAGGTTTTTAGAAACATTCTTCGATGCATGAGTACCTCATTATTGTAACCCATTACTATTTTTGTAAGGGCATTTTGTTTTAAGGACTTTATCCGATTAGTGTTTCCGTGAGTATCAATCACGCCACTAACATGAAGGAAAACTTTTGTTACTTTAATTTAACAACAAATGTATTATTATTTGACTATGTGTCCCATGTCCCAATATTATTAGTTCAATGACATACACCAATATCTTCTACTTGCACTTGATACAATTGTCATTGTTCTTAGTGTCTACATACTAAAGAACATGTTAATTTATTCTTGAAAATCTCTATTATCAAGTCAAAAAATCATTTGAATCATAATGAGACTTTGATTCTAGTTATATGGCTCAGATGTCCTACAACTATTGGAATCAACTTAATTAGATTGGCAGCCGAGGATCCAATACTAATCATTTTCATAGGCTTATAATGAAATATTTGTTTTATGTCTCATGGATATAAATATGTAATCTCTCTAGCTTGGAACTTTTTCCAAAATTATGTCCAAGTATTTATGACTTTGTTTGTCACCTTTTCATAAATAGTAACTTTTAGTAGTCCATGAATGCTTCCGTTAATTCTTACCTTTTTCATGAATATTAACTTTTAATAATTCATGAGTGCTCTCACTAAATTTGATATGTACAACACTTCTTGCAAAGAGTTTACTTTTAAACTCCTTTTTGAATTCTAATTGATTTTGGGCTTAACATATCTAATAGACATTTATTTGATATAAATGATGGATCGAGTTTGTAGAATAAATCTACTATGATTAATTAAGGATTTAAAAAGTATAGCATCCTTATGCCATCAAAAGCAGATGTATGTTTATAACATACTCCTTAAAAATATCTTCCTAATTTAACCCATAATTACCGAAAACAAAACATCTAAATGTTCAATAATAAATCATAAAAGTTTCATAAACTTTCCTAAATGGATCAGCAAGCATGATCATCATCAACTAGTTGCCTCATCTATGTTTGCCCATTATTACTTCTCAATGTTTATTGCAAGTTTATGTTTGAGAATAGAGAGACCATGACATAGAACTAATTTTATGTTTTGCAAAATTTACCACGATACTATTTCAAAAACATTAAGAAAGCAAGCTTTGATTAATATCTGTAAGATTACCATTCTCATGGTCTTCCTTCACTGCTCGTTTCATTTGGTTCTTACAATATGTCACACATATTTAAGTGCCAACCTTTAGATATCAAATAGCAGTAGAAGTGAAAAAATCTAAAAAGTGATTGTCTATGAAATTTCTATAAGCTTTCTACTTTGATATTACCAAAGTATTCTTTATGATTTTTACTTTATTAATCTAACTTTATATAAGTATGGTGTATTACCTTTTCATCTATCTTTCTTCATAAGAAAGTATAATGGCAATACATGGATCATAATCCATGTCTCGCCTAATGTGCTTAACTCTTGAAATACATTCTATTACATAAGGCCTCACTACCTTTTAACATCTTACTTAGAAACAATTCTTTGGGGATTTTGAATCTCTCATTGTGATTGTCTTTATTGAAAAGCTTAAAATAGCTCCAAGAATGTTAACTGCCAGTTGCTCTTTTTGGAGTTTAGGTGTCTTACTAGTTATCATCACAATGTGGCTAGATCAAGGTCATCTTTATGAACTTGATAAGCTACCCTTAACCTAGTGGGCTTTTCTTGGATATGCCATTTGATTTTGTATTAATACAGTCTAATACTATAGACAATGGAGTTTGGCCAACTGATTTATTAGCATTAAGTATGCTACTTGTGATAATATCATAGTGAGTTTTATTTGTTTATATCTTGTATGCATTCAGAACATATTCAATGTCGATATCATATACAATATAATCATTTAGTTAGATTTTAATACACAAATGATTATTCTTATTATTTTTGCATAATTATAGCCCTCAACTATAATATAAGAAGTTTAATTTTTATTTTTCTTAATGAGCTAGGCACCCCTTTCATGACCATGAGTCAGCTCAACAAACCATAAAAGAACTAATTAGGTCGGTAACTTAATTTACCAAGTGTATCTTTATGCAACTGCTAGATTAGTTGAGTGGTAACTCTATGCCTAAACATATCATATGTATTTCACCTAACCATTGCCTCTAATGCCAGGCAGTCAAGTTACGTGCATCCAGACAACATAGCTTTGGTTAAGTAGGACCCATTACTTATAACTCAAGTAGCTCTGGTAGAAGGGACTTTGAGTTAGCTCAACAAATCCCCATGACCAGAACTCATGTATCTTGTTATAATTAATGGAGGGTGTCTTATGATGCTTAGACATGGAGTTAATATTTTACAAGGAATTTATTTGATTAATTAAGTCTCATTGATTTAATTTGGATATAGATTGCATTGCATTGACATTTATTTCAAGTGCATACTTATCATATATATATATATATATATATCAACATAAAACAAATCTAATCATGCAATCCTACATGGATGATTAAGGACTTTTATCTATGTCTAGTTTCCATGAGCCATTTGGAAACTAGTTGGTCAAAACCTTAGGATACCTTACCAAGTCTTTGTAAGTCTTGATAGTACTTTTCTTGGACAATTCTTCATGGCACCATCTTCAATTTACATTTATGAAAAAAAATTCTTCTAATCTAATGTAATTCTAAATCTAGAACGTTGTAACATTTACATATGTTTGATAGAAACCTTGACTTACATTTAAGGGGAGTTAGTTAAGAAGAGAATTTTACAACTCTGGAATATAATATGGATAAGGTAAGGTTCATTGACCCTATTTAATAAAATTAAATACCATAGTAAAATATTTTAACTATACATTTACCTAGTCATACTAAAGGTCTAGGTCCATAACCATCCATCATGCTTTAATATTAATGTATGGCTAATGTCACAAGGTAATAACATGTAAACAATACATGTATAAACAAGTTTATAACATTAACAAAGCATCTATTACAATCAACCACACAGATTAAACATATTCAAAGTTTTCCTAACTTTTAGGAAACTAGTTCTAAACTAGACATTTACCTAACTTATAGGTGATTTGTCTTAATAAGGACAAATGCTTTTAATTGCATGCTTAAATTAGGTTTCCAAAATTAACATCTTTAAAGAATCGAAATTACAGTTACTTATTTAATTAAACCATTTAAGAAAATAAGTTTTTGGATCTTGATTCTCTCAAACCATGTCTATTTAAAGAAACCTAGTTGAATGAAAACTCTTTTATCATTCCTAACTTTTAGGCACCTTATCCATTAGATAACACTTATCTAATCCAACTTAAAACTCATTGCAAAATTTAAGGAATCAAATTTCTAATTTTATGGAATGTTACTCCTACCAAAAAAATAAATTCCAACGAAAGTAGAACTTTAACCAGTAGTGGCCTTGTTTTGGGTGATTTTTTTTGCCATGCTAATGGCCTTTAACTGCCATCTTTGGATGATGGTTAGGTGTTGTTTAAAATGATGTAAAATCTCATTAGATGCTGCAAGAACTTATTTAAGGTTGCATCCATGATAGCACCAAGTTTGCCACCAATCGCAAATTTCAGGCAAACCTAGGAAGTTGCATCATCTTGCTGCAAGCTCTAGCATTGAAACAAAATTCACGCCTATGGAGAATATTTAAACACTGATTTTAGATGCTAAAAATTCAATCAAAATGCTACCAAGGTTTGAACTAAGGTAGCAAACATGATGATAACTATTTGCCATGCTAATTATAAATTATGCAGAACATTTCCCTAAGATGTGGCACAATATGCCTTATTTTTTAGCAACCAAAACTCATTCAAGAATCACATATTGTTTGATTAATTTCCTATCCGAAGGTGAAGCAAACCTATATAATTTTTCCATAAAGGTTTCAAGGTGCATTAAGAGCAAAAACACATCAAAACCTCTATGTTAGGCATTGCAACTCATGGTTCATGATCATGAATCTATAAGGAACTATTCCTTATAATCCATTATGCTTTGGCTAGAGACTTTAATCTAATAACCACATTCAAGATCATTTGAGATATATTTTCAATGTCACTTGGAATGGTAAGCCTTCTCTGGATCACTCATTCATCTTCAGTGTGTTTTATATTATACCCAAAACCACCCTTATTCGGGTATCCATCCATTGTGGATCTATTTATATATGATACTTCTTATACAAGATGACTTGGTAACACAAGTCTAAAGACTAATATGCACAACCATCACCAGAAAATTGCTTAAAGTGACAAAAAAAATTTCGTCACAGTTTTCCATCACTAATATAGCTCAATAGTGACGGAGTTATGACAAAAATTTTCTTTAATGAGAATCATTCCTTGTGACAAAAAATGATTAAAGACTTATGACAGAAAAGTGACGCCATTAATATTTTGTCACAAAGTCCATCACTAAGTTTTGGTTGCAATTAAAATTAACTTTTCGCCAACACTTTGTTACAGAAACTTCCATTAGAATGTTTGAAGTCATAAATAGTGATAGCACTTAGTAACGGAACTATGACAAATTTAATTTATTTGTTTATTTTATTAAAAATATTTTACTTTTTATAAATGAAAAAAAACTGTTGTGACAACTTCTGTGTCAAAAAATCTGTCACTACGTTAGTGACAGAATGTTTGGGATGGAATTTTATGTCACAAAGATTGAAATTGTACATAGTGACCAAATTTTGTGACGGATATGTGACAAACCAATTAACTAACTCTTTTCAAAAAAGTTAATTTTTTTTATAAATAAAAAAAATCATAGTGAGAAGTTTGGTGATGAAATTTTTTTTACTAATTTAGTGATAAGCTATTTGTGATTAGTGAAGGAAAATGCTATGATAGAGTTAAAAACACATTAACCAAATGTTTTATATGTGTAATTATTAAAAATTGAATTTGTTGTTTGACAAGAGTATTTTCTTTGCTAATTATTTTGTCTAATTTAAGTTGATCATTTAAAATATGCAAAAAGATTCATTTATAAAAAAATTAATTAAACTAATATTATTTATAATTATTAAAAAATTCATTTACAAATTAATTATAGAAATGAATCTTTTGCATAATTTATCATCGCACAAACTAGAATGATTGAAATTGTACATAAAGCTTATTATGTGATTGATTTTTTAAAATTAAAAAGAATGGTATTTGGATTACTTATTTCTTTAGTTATATTGTCTAATTTATACTATTCATTTAAAATAAAAAACAAAATCATCAATTTTAAATGAGATACCAACCGAAACCAAAAGGAAAAAAGCAATTACATTGAAATAACACCGTTTAGGCTACATGACCAATTTTATTTTGCAGCTTTTTCCATCTCCTTCAAAAAACAGTAAAGCAACAAAACCATTTCTTCCTAAAGGCTGTTGACGAGTCATCTCCTTGCATACTCTGTATTCTGCAACCATTGGTTTTACACATCTTTCTATGCTATGGACAGCATTGATATTTCGACAACTTGCCTTTCCCACAAAACTTTTGACATTCAAACTAGATGGAGCTTCACAGCGTCTGCACGATCTAGGGCTTTTCAGATTTCACCGATCACGATGTACTAAACCATAACTTCTTGCATCTGGGCTCGCAAGGTAAGTTCAGTAATACCTAAAAACCTTAATTTATGGTCGCTAATGATTTAATCTCACTATTGATTCGATTCTGCTTTGATTTTGAATTTATCAATCTACGATTTATTTCCTTTATAATCGATAGATCTGTTCTTTAATTCACTACTAATTTTTAGCTTGTTACTTTGATTTATAATGAAATATATTTATCTCTTTTTAGTTAAGAAATGAGAAATTAGATTGATTATGAATCTTAGCTTTATTTAGTTTTATAAAATTGGTGGCATTTTCATTATATAGACTTAGGTTTTAGTTTGCTTTATTGTGGAAAAAATTGTTATGGTATTTATTATATGTTAATATGGATTGCACCATGTTTTTTATGAGATGGTTTGCCCACTTATTTGAATAGTATGTGTTGTTCCATATTTGTTATCTTAGGTTGTAGTTTGTCTTTGTTTTGCATTGATAGAAGTTAAAGAATTATTTCCAATTTGAATTAAGTATTGTATGGTTGCAATTCATAACATTAAAATTTAATCTACATAAAATATAGATTTGTTGCAGAATTATAAGATTTACAAAGCTTAATATAATTATTTGATTTGAGTGATTGACTTTTTTCTCCTTTAATTATTTGAATTCAACTTTTTTAGATAGGTGAGATTCTTTGAAGTTCATCCTTTTAAATTATGAATTGCCACATCATATATTTAGGTTACCCATTGATTGGAGTTGATCTTTTGCGATGTTTAATTCATTCAAGTTGTTGCTTGATGCCTTTAAAATGATTAAGCAAATTGGTGTTATTCATTTAATAAAATAACATATATATTTTGTACCTTTACTCAATTAAAGAAAGGAAATGTCTTTTTATTAATGCATTGGGCTTCTCATAATTAGTTATATACAATGGAGGAACCAATGTATTAAGTTTTATATCTTAAAGTTTGGGTTCTTGAAATCACAACTTATGTCTTATATGGATTTTAGGTGTTAAATTTAAGATTTGAGTTTTATGACTTAAAGTTTAAAAGTTATAGCTTAGAGTTTTGTGCTTATAATAAGTTCAAAGGTTCAGGATTTAATGCTTAAGATGCATGATTTAAAGCACTACTCTTAATATTTAGGGTTTACTTTTATGGATTATAAGTTAACTATAAAGATTAGGTGTAGGGTTTAAAGCACTTCATGAACATGGTTTCATCACCATCATATGTTTCTAATTTGAAATTTATAGTTTGGAATTGTTGTCCATGTTGAGCACTTTTTAATTTTAAAGTTTTGCATGAACCAAAGCTGAAGATTATTTTGTAATCAGCTGCAAGTAAGAATTGTTGTTCCTATTGCTACTTTAAAGTAAGAATTGTTGTTCCTAAGACAGAGACAAAAACTGGTCATCTTTAGATCTACAGAAGTTGAGGTAAAACACTCTTTCTTTTTCTCTTTTAAGTGGCATTTCTTTATCTAGGTAGTTACCAGTTATTTATTTTTTTTGTTTTTATAGAATTTTTTCAGTTATTTTCATTTATTTTTGTTTTTATAGAATTTTTTTAAGACGTATTTTGCTATTATCATTTGTAGTTTTGTTTGAAAAACAATTTTAGTGGGCCTATCTCATTCTTACATTAGAATATTTTCTTATCTTCCATAACTAGGTTAGAGTTATTCTAATACTACTTACAAAAATGTAGGCTTTTACCTAAAATTGATTGATATTGAAGTGTGTATTTTGGACCTAAGTATTGGATATATTTGATATTGGTGCTTTATTATGGATACAAAATCCAATATTTTAAAATAAGTGAACTTTACATATTAAGCACCTTTTTCTTGTTTCATGTTAGAGGAAATGATTAAACACTAAGATTTTTTTATTCATATTGTTGTAGGAGCGATATGTTGCTATCGTTGTTGAGAATTATGATGCCAAATAGTTGGTAGCATGGGTGACGACCATTGGGTTGTAGTTATTTTCTTTAAGGTAGAATGATAAGTTTATAATAGGATTTGTGTCATAGATAGTGACATATGTATAAATTGTGATAGAAAAAGTGATATGTTGTAAATTTGTGATGGAATATGGTAATTTATATAGTAACAACATTAGTGACGGAATTTATATGCAGACAAGATTTTGTGACAAAAATTAGTGATGAATTTTGGATATTGTGACAAATTAAGAAAGAATTTAGTAATGAAAATAGTGACTAAATTTACGAGACAAAAATGTGACAGACTATTTATGTCAAAATTCAAATTTTTGATAGAATTTAGTGACAGGAATAATAATGGAATTTATATGGGACTAAAAGCTGTGACAGTAAGTTTGTGATGAAATTCAATTTTGTAACAGAATTTAATGAAAATAGTCACAAACTTTTAAACTTTTGTGATGGAATAAGGTGATGGATAGCTACCCGAGCAGTCAAAATTTATGACAAAAATTTAAAAGTTTGTGACAAATGTGGTTAAATTTATGACAAAAATTATTAGTGAGGGGGATATCTATAACAAAAAAAACTATCACTAATTCTGTCACTGAATATAAATTTTGATGGATTTATAGCATTTTGTGATGATTTTTTTGTCACTATTTAAGCAATTTCTAATAATGAACTAGCACATGAGAACATCTTCCATAGAAACTTGAGTGGCTTATAACAAATGGAGTTCTCATTTGGGCCATGTTCAGTGAACTTGTTTCTACGAAACAAGCACCGTATGATATCTCCCATACTTCAACTTCTATGAGATCAAAGAGTTGCAGGCATATAATGCATGGAGGCTTAGCATATACTACTCTTTGTGCATTGTCAATGCCTTTTCTCAACAATACGATGATTAGGAATGTTTTAGAAACATGACTTTGATGCATAAGGATTTTATCATTGCAACTCATTACCATCTTTGCAAGGCTGTTGAGTTTCAAGGGCTTCACCCAATTAATGTTTGCATAGGTGTCAATCACACCATTAATATGAAGGAAAACCTTTGCTACTTTAATTTAGTAATAGTTATATGATTGTTTGAGTAGGGATCCCATGTCCTAATATGATTGGTTCAAGGGCATACACCAACATGTTTGTGGTTCTTGAACTTTTTCAAGATCAATTTTACTCCATTAGACCCTTCAAGTAGAAACTTTTTCTCTAGAAAGTGTCCATGTTTTGAGACAAACACCTTTTGGTCATTAGGATTATAAAAACAATAACTAGCAGTTTCCTTAGGATACCCCGAAAACTTACATTTAATTGATCTTGCACTAAGCTTATCAATCAATGCACACTTCATGTAAGTAATGCATCCCCAAATCCTTGTGTAAGACAAATCTAACTTTTTAGCTTTTCATATCTTATATTGTGTCTTATCAACAGATCTAAATGGAACCTTATTTAAAAGATAAGCAGCAGTTTCTAGGGCATATCCCTAAAAGGATATCAAAAGGTTAGCCCTAGACATCATAATGAACCATGTCTAACAAGGCTTGGTTTCTACTCTGAGGCACTTTATTGGGTTGTGGAGTTCTGGGTTCCTTGATCGGATCTAGAAGCTAGAATACTCTTACCAATTTGTTTCTCTACTTCAGCTTTATACTCTTGGAGCTTTTCAAAAGCTTTAAACTTGTACTTCATTAAGAACACATATCTATACCTTGAGTAAACATTGGTAAAGGTAATGAAGTAAGAATATCCATTTCTAGTTATTGCATTCATTGGTCCACATACATCCGAATGTAGTAGCCATAATAAAGAATTAGTTAACATTCATCATACCTCAACCAAAAGATGTCTAAAAGTGATTCCATGACTTTAATAACTCCCAAACTGAGTCTGGTTATCGAAAATAAAAATTGTCTAAGCGTTCAGCTTTTAACAATTATCCACATAAGTGATCCAAAAAACCTTCAATAAAGAAAAAACTTCGTTGCCAGGAGCCATGCTAGTAGCTTAGGTTTCGATAAACCCTTCTTGTTAGAAGACCTTGATTCAACAATCAAAATGAGATGAAGAAAACAAATTTCTCCAAGTACACATGAATTGCTCAATGCTCCTTAGGGTTTCTAAGCAAAATCATAATGCAAGCTTTCTAAAGTCTTTTGGCTGAAACTTTTAAGCCTCTCTTAGGCCATAGGGGATAGCAAACATGGGTAAATATATCTAGGGTTTAAAATTTTAATTTTAAAGAAATTATTTTTTTTGTTGCTAGACCATGTGAACTTATTCAATTGATCCTGAGTAACATTTACTTGTATTAGATATATTAGCCCAATCTCATTTTAATTTTTACTAATTACCCTTATGTATGTGAACTATTAGGCCCCCATCATGTTTGTTATAAACATAAAAATACCTAATTAAAAATCTTTATATTTATAAACCAAGATTGGCATCTAGCAATGAAAGGAAATCTCGTCCTCATGCATGTCGATATAAACATAAAAATTTAATCAGAATTAAACTTATATGATAGAACTAAACAAAAAAACACTCAAATTTCCTTAGAATCTTAGGAAGAGATGTACATGTGATCGGATAGCAATTTTAAAACATAGATTCGATAGAAATCATACTTATATAAAGACTCATAACTCTAAGTGTGTTGATCCCTCCATGAATACACTGTAGGTTGATTACTACAATCTTTTTTTAGGGCCAAAAGCAACACAAGTGACCTGCCTCTAATGATGATGCACATAAATGCCTATTGGAACCTTCATGAGGTTAGGTGCTTCTCCAGTTCTACCCAGAAGGCTTCTCAATCTTTAATCGAAAGATATATAGCCAACAGGTTCAGATCTTAGGTGATCTGGGAATAAATCCCATGCTTGTTACGCTAAAAAGAAGAAAAATAGCTCCGTAAGAAAATAGCTATTTTTTGCAGCTGGAGGCAAACAAATTTAAAAATTTTAAATTTTGATTCTGGTTGATTCTTTTAGGCTAGAAAATTGATTTTCTACCTTTGTTATGATTAGAAACAATTTCATATCACTCATAAGCCATGTTTGCGCTAATCCCTTATAAAAGTAGCCGTTTTATACGAATACCAATAAACGGATTTAAAAATCAAAATTCTTGATTTGGTTAATTCTGCTATGATTAAAAACTTATTTTCTACTTTATTATAATAAAAAACACTTTGAGATCACCTGAATACCAATTAGCACATAAAAGGACTTAGGGAAGCAAAAAAGTTGGCACTATAGCCTTTAGGGAGATCTAAGGTTGTTTGCTTAGGGTTTTTTAACAGCCAACTTACTCCCAAAAAGACTTAATGTTTTATGTATAGGCCTCATAGATGAGGTTTAGGTGTTTAATGAATAAACCAAACGCATTAAACTAGCCCTATAGATAGAGCCAACTTTGAGTGTTTCTTAGAGCCAGTTAAAACTTTTCAATTAGCTTATCCAAGATTGGACCCAAATAGTAACTTATTAATATTTTAACCCAATAGCACCCTAAGGATGGCTATTCCATGTGCCAAGCCCACTAATAAGCCTAACTTGGAGTAGTTTACAACTAAACTTCATTAACTTGATAATTAGGGCTTCTAGCCCAACCCCTTAATTTACATGTTAGATAATTAATTCATAATTAAATTTTCTAATCCAAGTAAAAATTTTTTACTTTATTTAAATATTTTTAAATAATTAATTAAATAATTATCATATAATTATTTAATTTTTAAAATACAATTATTTGGCATTATCTAATAATATCCCTAAACCATGTTTATTAGATATTGTCCTGGTATGACATTCTTATCTTTATTACCATATTAAGACATCTATAATTAGATTTCATAAATCTAATTTATATCTTAAATTATTCTTAATTGAACCAATTCAATTAAATCCTCTGCATTATACTTTTTATTTAATGAAGTTGTACTTAATTAAATCCCAGTTTTAATCCAATGATCATATTACTACATGTAACATATTAGGCTTCCATCATAATGATAATAAATATAATTATCCAATTATGTGTATTATATTTATAGACCACGATTAGCCTCTGTGAAGGCATCATGGCCATCCAAAATGCAGGAAGAGTTAATATAACCTCTTAAGAAACCTTTTAGTAACCAACCTCTCAGTGTACTTTTATCTTTTCACTAGATATTCTGGAAAGACCATGAGTATGGTGTAGTGTCTACCCATGTATCAATCCATATTAGTTCCTGCAACTTTTGGTTAACCTAATGAATTCGAAGAAACAATTTCTCCAAAATTCATCATGCGTAAGCTAATAACTTTATTAAGTTAACCAAAGCTAAAAACATATGAGATATGTCTCTAATGTCACTTGGAGTGGTGAATTCTCTTTATGGTTAATGTCATACCAAAAACCACCTTACGATAAGCATTCATCTATTATGGATTCGTTCATGATGGAATCAAAGCATGACACTCCCCATACAAGATGATCCACTACTACAAGTCAAAGAACTGATATATGCAACTGGCACATGAGAACATATTCCATAGACACTTAAGTAACTTATATGAAATGGAGTTCTTATATTGACCATGTTCAATGAACTTGTTTCCATAAAATAGGCACCTATATGCTATCCTTATGTATCTCTACACTTCAACTTTTATGAGATCAAAATGTTGCATGCAACAAATATACTAGTCTTTGTGCATTGTCAATGTCCTCTCTTAATGATATGATGACCAGGAATGTTTTTAGAAACACACTTTGATGCATAAGGATCCCATCATTGTAACTCATTGCTAATTTTGCAAGGCCATTATGTTTCATTGGCTTCAAACAATTAGTGTTTGTATGTTTGTCAATCATGCCACTAACATGAAAGAAAGCCTTAAATCACTAACATAAGTGATTAGTTTGCATTATTAACTTATATATGCCTCATCTAATTTTATTGGCTCTAGGGCATATACTAACAAGCAATGCTTCATAGCCAACTAATCTGCAGGGAATGCCAATATGGCTTTGGCAAGCCTTTCAGTGCTCAATATCTCATTGTAATTCAATCTTTTCATTATATATATCTTCGAATTAGCAAGAACATGGTTCAATGTCTATTCTTAGCCCATTCTATACTAGTATGCAACTCCTATGTCTTAACTCCATAATCAATATTACCTTAGCCAAGTATACCGTATGTTGACTTAGTAGAGGTGCTTATGAGTGGGGATGTAAAAAGAATTGATTTTTAGGCAACAGGAATCGAGAGCATGCATGATCAACATTCCAATATTTCTAAAGAAAAGAGGCATTAATTAAAGATATTCGTTATTAGCTTATCATTTTTTGACTTGCCTTTGTGATTTTGTAGATATGGATCCTACTGCACGTGCTATCATCGCAGAGTATGAGGTCTAAAAAGCTGTTAGGGTGAAGGAAAAGTCCTATGGTTAACAAAAGTATAAAAAGTTCATGGTGATCTTTCAATGTCCAAGAAGGTTACCTTTGATTGTTAGCTGCTAATAGCTAAAGCGGTGCTTCCTTGAGTGGATCATTGGTAGTTTGCTCTGTAGACATGCCCATAATGGATGGTATGTCTATTTTTACAAGTCAAGCATACTCTACAAGGTGAGTTCTGGGAGTGGTACAGGAGTGCATCTGTGGAGAAATAAAGCCTCATTTGAGCAAAAGGATCTTGAGCAATGGTGAGATGGAGTGTCAGTGGAGAAATAAAGTTGTGTCACTCCTAATGTAGAGTCCTTGCAATTAAAGAATCCTACTTCCAACCTTTTAGTCTGACATGCATAGTAGAGGTAAACTGTTTTGTGATTTCTTTGTATAAGTTTTAATTTATACTTGTTATATGTGTTTGGAATGTTATTCTCCATGCATAGGCTTTATATTTCCTGATGGCATGTACCTTCCAAGTGATCACTTTAATGCAAAACATGAGAAGATAAAGAAAGAAGCCATCATTAATGAGGCAAAAGCCTAGGAGCTATAAGCAAAAGTTGATATTGTCCCATTAGAAGAAAGTTTTTGATGATACAGACATGAAGTCTAAGAAAGAAACTGAAGGATTAATATCTGGGTTGAAGGAAACCAAGAAAAAGATTGCAAAGTTGTCAAAAGATTTTGAGGAGGCCAAAAACATATGTGCCACCCAGTACTCAGAGATAGTAGTGGTGACTACAAAGATTTCAAGCTTGAAATGCAAGGTGGGGCAGTTAAATCTTGTATGCTACAAGGGTTGGGCACTCATAAAGAAGCCCTACTACATTAGTTACTCACTTATGTCCTGAAGTATAGGTAAAGTGCATTGTATGGCTTGGAACTGCTTTGTGGTCCCTTAGGCTTCAAGGAATTGCAACTTTTCACATTGTGCACACATCCTAGAGGCTTTGATGTCTTAATGCCTGTTGAACGATATTGTTTTTATTATTCCTACTACCCTTGAAGGAATAGAGTATTAAGAGGATGCGAGGACAAAAATGGCATACCTAAAAGGATACTCCTTCTAGAACTTAGACAGTTTGTAAATACATTAACTTATTGGTGATGTAATAATTTGGATACTCTGTTTAATTCTAATATGATATGGTTTTATAGCTATGTGTCTTTTAATTTGTTATGAGATTGGTCTCTCATTCGACAAAATGGGCCATAAAGGTTTCTGGTAAAAAAGGATTTTACCCTCAAAACTTAACATTATTCTTTTGAGCATGTATCAAGTAAACTCTTAGTGCCCACATATTATTTATATGTGAGTTTTCTAATATTCCTTTGCTTTGCTTAAGTAGTCGTAGACCATTCGATTTATGTTGTGGCAAGGTGGCATTTAATTATATGCCCAAATGGCGATTATATCGTTTAAGCTCTATTAGCCATGCTTGTGTTGCATCTAGGTGGGCTAGTTTAAATTCCTGTAAGGCAAGTAGACGATTTGAGGTCAATTGAACATGCTTGCATTGTGATTCAAATTTCCCATTTATATGTGTTGCAACATGGCTGAGATACGAATCCTGACTAGCTAGACTTAAAATGTACGTTTACCCCTCATTCCTATATATATATCTATATATCATTATTTTTTATTATATATACATATATCATTATTTTTTATATTTTAAGGGTTGATTCATTGAGATGAATCACTTATTCAACTTAACTTAAATAGTCATAATGAAATGACTATTTATTTTGGAGTTCCCACCAATCTATTTTGGCCAAGTGAGATTGTTCACCTACAAGAGTTCGTATTTGAAGGGTTTTGAAACCCTTAAAAACAAACCATAGGGTCTATAAAAATGCCAAAGATCACTTGAAACGGTAAAGGAGTCTATTACAATCATGACTATGGGTTAATCCCATTCATGATGCCTAGTAATCAAAATTTTTGTTAATCATGTGTTAACTTAAAATTTGATTTTTATTTAATTTCAATATCCAGTATTTAATCACAATTCTTGTTTATCAAAATAAAAATTTTATAAAATCAATTTATTATTCTATATAAGAAAATCATTTCCCATATTTTTAAAGACCAAAATATCTTCCTTCTCCCACGAGAGGATCAAAGGAACACGAAAGGTTTTGTCCTTACCTTTTTTGTACCTCATTGAAGAGTCAAAAGAAGACAAAAGGTTTTAAAAATCCAAAATATCTTTCGCACCCCATCAGAGGGCCAAAGGAATATGAAAAGTTTTACCCTTTACAAAATTCAAAAAAATCTCGATTTTTATTTTGATAAGGATATATAATTATTAAAATAATTCAAAGAACCCCTCTCATATACTGAGAGACATTCCACGAACTACTTTAACTCGAAAACATTGCTTTAATTTTGAAAATTTTTGATTTTATGAAAAATAATAAAATTTATCCTAAAATTTGATTTGGACAAAAAGTATGAAACTTTAAATTTTTTGTCCTATGACTCAAAGTTGGTTGAAGAGACCATAATGTCCTCTAAAGTATACATTTGACATGAAAGTATCTTGGTAACTTTAAAAGAACTCGATTCAAAGGTAAATTATTGAAATATCCCTAAGATACACCATCAACATGAAAGTATCCTTCTAACCTAAAGGACTCAACAATATCATAAATGAGCGAACCTATTCCTACTACCCACCTTTAACATATAAATATCTCAGTAATCACGCAAGACTTGGTTCTAATGTAAATTACTAAAATGTCTTTAAGCTCTATCCTTGACATTAAAGGATCTCGGTAAACCTAAATGACTTGATAACTTCCTAAAAAGGATGAACCTATCCTTATTGTGCACCTTTGATATATAAGTATCCTAGTGATCATAAAAGGCTTAGTTCCAAGTTAAATTACAAAAACAAGCCTAAGGTGTACCTTTAATACAAGTATCTTGGTACCCTAAAGGACTAAGTACCATTATAAAAAAGATGAACCTATCCTTATTATGCACCTTCAAAATATAGGTATCTTGGTGATCATAAAAGTCTTGATTTTAATGTACATTAAGTATCCTGGTAACTGTAAAAGACTCGATGACTTCATAAATGAACGAACCTATTCCCATTGTGCACCATGGATATAGAAATATCCTGGTGATCACATAGGATTTGGTTATAATATAAATTAGTAAAATACCCTTAAATGTACCTTCGATATATAAGTATCTCAATACCTTAAAGGATTAAGTGTCATTATAAAAAAGGTGAACCTATCTCTATTATGTACCTTTGACATAAAGTATCGCAATGATCATAAAAGTTCAATTTTAAGGCAAATTATTACAATACCCCTAAAGTGCACCTTTGACATATACGTATCTCGATACCCTAAAGATTAAAAATGATATGAACTGGCAATTATATCGTAAATGGGTAACTTGGACATCAAAGATGACCTAAAATACAAAAGTTACTAATAAGTCCTTACATTTTAACCCCAAAATGATTAGAAATGCTAAAAATGTTCCTAAATAACCAAAATACCTTAAATGGATAATTTGATGTGAATTGACTCATCTAGACCAAAAATGCAAAGATTTGCTAGAAGGTCACGAAACTTTATAACTCTGTAATTAAATCCCTAAATGGATAAAAAAATACAAAATAAATGTCAAACATATAAAATCAACATGAAAAATTCACCAAATATCACAAGAACCATTCAACCAAGCACCTTTAGCCTTGAAATATTTTTTTACTTTTTGCAAACAAGTTCATAAACTTTCTAAAATTGCAAAAGGATCCACAATGGATTAAAATGTATAAAATGCGTTCACACATATTAAAAATGCACGAAAGACGCCCCTAAATGTCCATTGAGCATTTGGCCAAGCTTGGATGGCCTTGGAAAATGTTTTGCAATTTTTGTGATTTAGTCCTTATGTTTTCCGTAATCATAAAATAACCTAAAAAAATCAAGAACATCACCAAATTTGCCTTGATAAATTCGGCCAAGTATGGAAACAACCTTCCGAGACCTTCAAAATTTTTGAAAAATTATTTTTAAGCCCTTGCATGTTTCAAACATTTCAAAATAATCCAAGTTACCATAAAATCAAGCATGAAAAATTATCCAAAGGCCATCATGAGATTTAGCCAACATATGTAACAATCAAAAACAATTTTTTTCATCATATATTTTCATAAATATCAAGATACATGCATGTCCTAATTTCTACCAAGCTTAAATATGCATGAAATCATCATAAATAATGAACATATCAACATAAATCAAAATGAATATGCCAAGGAAAATAGCACAAAATTATATACTTGTAAAAATAACACCATTTCTACCAATAAACAAAAATTTCTTGTTGTAAATCAACTTATTGCTAATAAAAATCAAATATAACAACAAAATCAAGAAACTTTGATTTTCAACATAGGTCAAATCCATGAGCGTAAGTAATCACCAAGCTTACTAAAGCATGAAACATGTTTAAAATAAACAAAAATAAGAGTTTTCCAAGTAAATTTACTTGAAAAGCTTAAAAAACTTGAAATTTCTATTTTTGTTGCTGTTTATTATTTACGGAAGCCTTCTTTTTTTGTGAAAGCATCATTTCCCTCTTTATAAAAAGGAAGGATTAGTTAAGAGGGCTGAAATCCCTTTTTAGCCGAATGTCATGTTGATATTTCCTTTATTTATTATTATAATTTTATTTTTATTGCTTTTTAGATATTTGTTGCTTTCTGATAAAGTCTAATTTGAAACATGGATTTTATGATGATAAGAAAAAAAGTCTACTTTGGATAAAAACAAATTATATGGATTAAATTATAACAAATTAAAATTTATGTGCTAAAGAAACAAAATTTCACATAATAAATTTAATTAAAATTTTAATCCAATAGGCTTGTATTAGAAAACAAAAATGGGCTTAAAGGGCTTATTGGAAAGCTAATGAGCTTACTGAGCCAATTAGGAAAATTTTTTGGTTTTAAAGCCAACAAAATAGAAAAAAAATAAATTTTGGAGCATTAAAAAAAAATTAATAAAGTTTCCACAAAAAAAATTAGAATGGAATTTTTCAAAAATTTTATGTGCAAGAAAAAGACAATTAAAAATTCTAAACTCGTAAAATTTTACGAAAAAATCTTTACAAAAAGAAATGGATATTTAATAAAAATTAATTGGAATCTCAAAAAGATATAACCAAGCTATTCTATTGAAATATGTGAAAATATTTAAAATTTTAAACTCTGAAAAATTTTATAAAAAAATTTTACAAATAAAAAAGTTTATATTTTGGAACTGAGAAAATTCCTAGAATACATTTAAATTTATAAAATTAAATTGAAGTTAAAAAATTACTCAAAGTATTAATTTATAGAAATGATAATGATAAAATCCTAAAATATGGAACAAATTTAACCAAGAAAAATTTTACAAGCAAGATACTTGTGGTACTATAAAAAATTCAAAATTAATAAACAATTTTGACAATTTGATACTTTGCGGTAAAAAATGCCAATATGAATTTTTTCTTGAATATTTTTACTTTTTGATGTGAGTATTGGCATAAATACTATACGAGAATCAGTAAAAATATACAATATTACTTTCCCAAATTTTACAAAAAAATTTTAAAAAGTTCCTAAAAATGAAAATTTTGTCTTGATATCATTTGCAAAAATAAATTTTAAATTTTTACAAGAAAATATTTAAAAACTAATTTTTCTCTTGAATATTTATCTTTTTTATTTGAGATTTCTCTATAACCCTTGAAACTGCATTTTTCTATCATGTGCACAAGCGGTCATTTAGACATGATCAAGCTAGTCTTGAAAACACCTAGTTCACTTGGAAAACGTCAATGCCTATTGGGATGATTACCTAACTATCAATCTCAGATGTTTTAAGATTACTGGGGAAGGAGATGGGACAAAATTAGGTGTCTACAATATACTTAAATGGTGGGAAGCATGCTTTCATCTTGACCCTAAGCCACCCCATTTTATGCTTGGATGGCAAGTTTGGTAGCCTAAATAGTAAGTCATACAAAACTTATATAATGAAATAGTTTACTGACTTTATTAATAATGAAATTAGTACTATTAAGAGTTCATTACAAATAGTTTTTCTAAATGAACGGCATTCCTAGTACTGGTTATGGCCTTAATAGTCATATACAGTAGCCTATAGGCACAAAATCGATAACTTCAAAATTTTGATAAGGGCCTTCCAAATTTAGAGATAAATGCTTTCTTTCTGTAACCAATCAATTGACTTTATAGCATCGTAACACTAGATCATCTACTTAGAATTGCCTATTTCTAACTTGTTGTTATACTACCTAGATACTTAATGTGCTATAATTGCCATTCACATCACAACTTTTTCTCTGCTTTCTTATAATAAGTCTAGGTTTATTCTTAAGTATGAGTCAATTAGGTGGTGGTCGAGTTAGCAGTGGGCTATGGACACCAATTTTTGCAGGGATCACAACCTACAAGCCATACACTAGGTTGTGTCCTTCTTATAGCTTGCGATTCTATCATTTTGACCACTTGAAGGATGCATGGTGTTTTGTCTACCCATGCTCTTTTTTCCTCATCAAGCTTATTCTTTAATGGCTGGAGAATATTCTTATTCATAGACTCTACATGGCCGTTAGACTAAGAATGGGTGATTGAGCTGTGGGTTAAGCTAAGATGGAACTTTTTGTGGAAACTTTTAAACTTATTAGCTTACAATTATAGGCCATTTTCTGCTATTATGACATTTAGGATCCCAGGTTAGCAAAGTATGAAACTCTAAATGACACTCTCTATAGATCTAGTTGTAATAGTAGCTATTAGTTCTACCTTAACCTATTTTGTGAAATAGTCATAAGCCACAATTAAGAACTTGCATTATGATGTTGCCAATGGGAAAGGTCTTAGTATGTCTACCCTTCACACAAAATGGCTAGGGACTAGAGACTTGTTTTAGCACTTCAGCTGATTGTCTTGATATCTTGGCAAATCATTAATACTTGCTACAACTTTTGGCCAATTATATTGCATTTTTCCTCATAGTCAACAAGAAAAAGCCCTACCTTAGAGCTTTTTATGCTAGGGCTCTACCTTTAAGTGATTAAATACACCATTTCATGAATTTATCTCAAGTCATAGTTTACTTCATCTTGGTCTAAACACTTGAGTAAAAGAAAGGTGCACGATTCTACTTATAAAATATCATTGATAATCATGTACTTGACACTTGTTTTCATCCATTTATCAAAAATAGATTAGTTGGTGCCTTTTGGTCTTGGAGAAAGGCTACTATGAGGGTCATACAAGTGCCATCATCTTTTCTGGTACATACATGTACATGTCTATCTTAGCTCAATGCCTTGACTCATTCGAATAGGATCTTCTTTTTACTTATAATCTCCATGTTACTTGCAATTTTAGAAAGTGCGTCAGCTCTACTATCTAATTAAAAGACTTACACAGCTCAAAGATTATATTGTGATAGTTGGCTAACAGTTGGTCTTTCAACTCGTATTGTCCATTGACTTGCTCTACTATAAATCAAGAATCAGTATAGGCTTTCAAGTTAATGGTTCCCCAAGTCTTCATTAGTTCTAGGCATGGGATCAATGCCTTATAGTTAGCAACATTATTTAAAGTTGTGACCTCAAAAGACAAACAGTGTTGACATTTTTGGCCTTTAGGATCTACTAATAAAATGCTAGCTCCAGGCCCATCTTTAACAGATGATCTGCCAACATAAAGATCCAACCAGTAGCTCTATCATTCTAAATGTCTTTTTCAGAAGGGCAAATAAAAAATTTTTTTGGCAGTTGTCTCTCAAAAGGTTAAAATTTTTATTTTGTTGAAGGTTGTTAGTTTTATCACGCAATAGGGCTTTCTTGATTAAGGAACTGAAAGAAAATCAGTAATAAAGTTGGCTAAGAGACATGCATTTTGCTCTTCTAGTTAAACTAAATGCATTAAGCTCTACACTCTATCTAATCATTTGCCTAGCAAAATCCACCTTCAACAGGACCTTTTTCATAAGTGCAAGCATTATTATAGGATATGCGTAGAAATATTAGCACAACTTTTTGTACTGATACCAAGTGCATATACCAATTTTTTTATCTTGATGTAGCTGATTTCTCTCTTTTGGACCACTCTATGGACATAGTAAATAAGGAGTTATACCTTATCATCATTCTTAACTAGAATAAATACTATTATCTCATCGGATGCAGCAATGTACATAAATAATTACTCCCTATGTTCAAAACTAGCCAATAGTAGTAGCGAATAGAGGTAGTCTTTCAATCGAGTAAATATATGCTGATGTTCATCCATCTATTTATATATGGTGGCTCCTCTAAGTAATTTAAACAAAAGTAAACACTTATCAACTGACTTTGAAATAAAATGATTAAGTGTTCTACTCTTCCTATAAGCTATTGCACCTTTTTCGTTGATTTTGGTGGAGTTATTTCAAGAATTGCCTTTATCTTTTTAAGATTTGCCTTAATCCCTCAAGAAAATACCATGAAACCTAAAATTTTTGGCTATAACTTTGAATGTGCACATTGACTCATTAAGTTACATGTTGCATTTTTGCAAAACCTAGAAGGTTTTGCCTAGATCACCAATATGTTGTTCAATAGAAGTGTTTTTTTTCCTAATATTTCATCTATATATACTTCCATGGATTGCCTATTCTAATCCTTAAAGATTTTGTTGACAAATATTGATAAGTAACCTTGACATTTTTAAGTCTAAAGGGTATTACCTGGTAACAAAAGGTTTCTTATTTAGTATAAAGGTTTTTTCTCTTGGTCTGCTAGGTCCATTTTGATCTGGTTCTACCTTGACAAGGCATCCATGAAAGATAAAAATTTATCCTCATTTAAAACATCTAGCGATCAATCAATGGTTAGGAGTAGGTAGTAATCCTTTAGACAAGCTTTGTTTAGATTAGTAAAATTAACACACATTTTCTATTTGCCATTACCTTTTTAAACATTACCACATTTGCTATCCATTTGGGGCATGCAACCTTTATGATGTTCCTTGCTAGCAAGAGTTTATTAGTTTCTTCTTTAGTAGCCTAAACTCTTTTTAGAGTGAATTTACACTTCTTCTACCTTACTGCTTTTATGTTAGGATGATATTAAGGAGTGCAAAATGACACTTATGTCGATTCCTGACATATTAATAGCTAACCAGGCAAAGACATTTGTGTTCTTGCATAGAAAGTGTGATACGTCATTTCTAAATTTTCCATCCAATAAGGATCCAACAATGGTAGATAGATCTTGGTCTGAGAAGTATAGGAGGATATTTGTTGTCTCGTTTGTTAGTTGGGGCTTACAAGGATATGAGTTATTCCTAAAATCCAAGCGTTATGTTAGGGCTTGTGGATTGGTGGGTGTGATATCATTTATAGACATGGTGTCTACAAATGGTAGGCCTTTTGTATTGTCTGAATCACATCACCCATTTTTGGCTAGTTCTATAGACATTAGACAACACTAACGAGCAGTGATTTTGTTCACTTTCAAGTATCCCACTTCAGTAAGTGTTGGAAATTTAATAGTCAAGTAACACATTACCATGATCAACTTTGATGTTTTCATTATTGGTCTCCCAAGGATCACATTATAGGTCGATGGTTGGTAAATAACCAAAAAGTCATCCATCCTTGTAACTGTATGTTCATCGTCACCAGTGTAACCAAGAGCATTATTTAATCGGTATGGGCTGATCGAGGGAATCATAATATAGATAATGATAAGCTAAAGTTGTCAACAAAGTGGCCTATCTTTTGAAAAGCATCCTATTGCAAAATGTCAATTACATTAACATTATCAATTAATAGTCTATTAACTCAATAATTACATATGATGTCTAATACAATGATTAGGTCATTTCCATTGTTAAGGAGCAGTCATTATCATCATCAATAAAAGTTATCGCCTAATTTTCCTGTTTGGCCATCTTTGGATAAGTGTCGACTGCCATCATAGATATAAGGTGAGGTTTCCTTCAACCAATCTTTGTTTCACCCAACAATAACAATCATAAGGTGTTTCCCAGCAACTTTGTCATTGTGTTTGTTTGATGACTTTAGAATGTCCTGCCAATATTATCCTATTTGAAAATTACTTCATTTCCTTATCTGTATTAAGGCTTTAGTGGCCTTCTTGAGGCTTATATATTACTTGGTGACATGGCCAAAGTCATAATGGAATTCATAAAGCTTTCATGGGTTTCTATGGCTTTTTTCTCACCTTACTAGTGGTGGTCACTCGACTAAGCCATCCCTCATAATGGCATGTAAAATTTGTGTTCGACTAGCATTGAAAAAGGTATATATATCATACTTATTATAAAAGGGAGCTAGTTTCTCTTTTTACTAAATTGACTTTAGCTGGCAAGTTGATTGAGCCTACCATTTAGGTAAGCATCTACCCTGTTCTTCTAGCTAATATGATCTAACTTTTTCTCTAATAGTCCATAATGATTTTCTTTTAGGTTTTAGTTAGACTGTTCAATTTTGTGGTTGGCAATCTTTATATCTTCAACATCGGCATATTCTATGCCTTCTCATAGAATTGGTATATCTTTGTCGATTAGGTATCAATAAAGGCATATTCTAGATGCTTGTGGCATACTCCTAAAATAAAAGCTTGGATAGTCGATTCATTGTTTAATTCAAGGATGTCTAGCATAGTCATGTTAAAATGATTTATATATTCTTTAAGGGTTTTCTCAGGGTTATATTTCGTAGTCATCAAGCTTGTCAAGGTTGTCGAGGTTCTAGCTACTATTTGATAGCTCCCATAATAGGCCAAAAATTGTCTACCTAACTAATCAAAGCTCATAATGAAACTTGATTTTAAGGAGTACCATCATGTTCATGCTAGGCCATAAAGAGTAGTAGAGAAAATTCAACATTATATTGCATCTAGGACACATCTTAGATTATGAAAGGCTTGAAAGTGATTATGGTGATCTACAAGGTCGGTCATACGCATCAAAAAAAGCTCTATTTTTTTGAGGTAAGGATATGTTGGATGACTATAGAAAAAGGGTTATGTTAGTGTCAAGCTAGTTGCTGTCATCTTTATATGGCTATTTGAGGCTTTTAATCCTATGTTTAAAGGCCACCACTTACTCTACCAAAATTATGTCTAAAGTGGGCTATGTAAATCTGTCAGTTTCTAGTTAATCCTTTATTCAGTTTTCATTAGAAGTCCAATAGGAACTTTTTGTTGGTGTATGCCCTTGAACCAATTAGATTAGGATATGGGATACATGGTCAAATAACTACATACAAGTTACTAAATTAAAGTAACATAGGTTTTCCTTCATGTTAGTGGTGTGATTGACACTCATGTAAACATTAATTGGATAAAGCCCTTGAAACATAATGGCCTTACAATGTTAGTACACTAGTTATGACAATTAAATCCTTACGCATTAAATCTGTGTTACTAAAGAAGTTCCTAGTTATTATATTATCCAAATGGGGCATTGACAATGCATAAAGACTAGTATATGCTAAGCCCCTATGCATGGGATGCATGCAATCCTTTGATCTCATAAAGGTTAAAGTATACAAGATACTTGAGGATAGCATATTAGTGCTTGTTTTGTGGAAACAAGTTCACTGAAAATGGCCTAAATGAGAACTCCATTTGGTATAAGTCACTTGAGTGTCTATGGAATATGATCCCATGTGCCTATTATGTATAATAGTTCTCAAACTTATGATACCAGGTCATCTTATATGAGGAGTGTTATGCTTTGATTCTAACACAAACTAGTCCACAATATATGGATGTTTATGGTAGGGTGGTTTTAGGTATAGCATGAATCATATAGTAAATGAATGAGTGATCCAAAAAGGATTTACCACTCCAAGTAACATTAGAGAAATATCTCAAGTGTTCTTAACTATGGTTAATTGGACTAAAGTCTCTGGCCAAATCATAAATGGGTTATAAGGAAAAGTTTCTCATAGATCTATGAACATTAACCATGAATTGTAAAAACTAATATGGATAGAGGATTGGGTAGACACTGCACCAAGCTCATCCTAAATCTAGGATATATGGTGAAAAGATCGTACTACACTAGTAGGCTAGCTACTGAAAGGTTTTTTAAAGGTTACACTAGTTTTTCAACATTTGAGTGGCCATGATAGGTTGCTAGATCTCATTCTTGATCTATGAACATAATAAATGAGATTATTTATGTTCATTGCCAACATGTTGGGAACCTAAAGGTCACACACAATAAGGTAGATCTATTGGATTAAGTTAGGGATTTAATTAAACTTAATTAAATAAAGGGTAATTAAAATGAAGGAATTAATTGAGAGGTTCAATTAATTGAGGTAAAATTAGATTTGTGAAATGTATATTTTGTTATATGATAATGACATTAATAATAAGATTGTCTTATTAAAATAATGTTTATATGAAGACATGAAGTGTAAAGGTTGACAAACATAAGTTCTAGTTGAAATAGGATTTTAGCTAAATTCAGGATTTGTTTGAGAATCAAATATTTTATCTCCATAATTTATTTTTTACCCCTTATAATATTATTTTAATATTAATTATTAGATAATTAATATTAAATAATATTAAAACTAAGTTAAAAATAGTTTTAATTAAACCAAGGATTTATAGTGATAAAATCTGTAGTGATGTGTTTATACTAGCCAAATTGTGTTTTCAAATTATTTATTTGATATTTTATAATTATTTAAGAATTATATTTATTAAATAAATATTTTTTATTTAGAATATGTAGATTGAATTAATTGGATTAAATTCATGGAAACACAAGTTTGGCCCAAAACCTCTATATTATGCCATTGCCTATGCTTATGGCCCTAGCTTGATAGGCCGATTTGATTGGTTTCAACTAGGTCAGAACTATTCTATTATAAATTCAACTACAAGTATGATTGAGCTAATATAAATAGGTATGATGACCTAAATTTAGGAAAGGTTTTTAACCTAAATTTGAGATAGGTGGTTGCTAAATATTTTGAGAGAAAATTTTTTATAAGATAAAATTTAGTTTTTCTAAAAAATATTCCAACCTACACATAAACACTAGTTTGTGCCATCTTCTTGAGTGATTTTATGCTTTGCACAGACTTCCTCCATTCTCTCTTTTTAGTTTTTAATTAATTCAAGATTTAAAGTTAACTTTTGGTTGAGGGTTAATAACCCTTCTAGCTAGTATTGGAGAACCATCGAGCCTCAAGAAGGTTTCAACAGTCAACTATGTGGATAACCGTTAGAGGCAGGTTACATGTGCTACTTGTGATCTTTAAGATTCCTCCAAGAAACCATTTGTCTTGGTGTTTTGTTGTTTAGATTTTAACATAAACTTGAGGTAACTTCTAATCATATGGTTGATTAAATCTTGATTCATAATTTAAAGATTACTACATATAGGTCTCTCCCTAAAGATCTGTAGGGAAATCTGACTGTTTCTATGTTTAATATTTCTGCTACGTCCATCTTTATGTTTTAATGATTTTTTGAAATCCAATACATGCATAAGGTCAGATTTTACTGAGAAACATTTCCTTTACAAGTCTTTCTTTAAGCTTTTGGTTTTTAAGTTGGTTTTTTAATCATGTTGGCTGGGTTTCTAGCTTTTGTATGTGTGAAAGGTTGTTTAAGTGATCAGCCTAAGCCTAAATCAATTGGGTGACCTATTGTATAATGGCTTACTATATAGCCATTATTGGTTAATGTCTGGATCATGGTAAGATATGGTGCATGGGAGTCGGTATGTAATATGGCTTATGCATCGGCTTGTGACAATATGTGCACCATAGGTTCACATATATCTTGTTGAGTAAATTTATTTTTGGTATCAGTTGGGTTTATGGTTTTAGTGGTTGGTGTCTGCAATACAAAGCCTTTGGGTAGTAATAGCAGTTTAGGTGGTTCTAATAGGGGTTGAAAGGCTATCAAGGAAAGCATTAGCTGTGACAATCAGATCTGGGATTGCATGCTTGTGATGTG
This sequence comes from Adansonia grandidieri, assembly GCA_038382065.1. NCBI lineage: Eukaryota > Viridiplantae > Streptophyta > Magnoliopsida > Malvales > Malvaceae > Adansonia > Adansonia grandidieri. The sequence continues at coordinate 16,922,834 of JBBYHK010000012.1, forward strand.
GTGAGGGTGAACTGGATGTAAGTAGTTTCTGGTAATAGTTGGGTGGTTGTAGCCATCCGCTTAAGGGGTAGCCATATTTGGGGGTAGGTAAATATATAAGGGTACGTATATGGTATGGGCCATGTTGTCATGGTTGTTGAGATTAGAACTAATGTCATCATAGAATTTGGTGTTGTGACACCAAGTAGTGACCCAATAGGTAGTAGGTTGATGCTAGAATTGGCTGAAGCAACAAGGACAATTCACTTGTTTGAGAAGCCTTTGTAAAATATTGGTTTAGGGTACGATGATAGATTATGGGACATTGGCTTTCTTTTATTCCCACAAATGGTGCCAATGGTTCATACAAGAATGAATAAGAGGTTCACCAACCTACGCAACACAAAGATCTACAAGACTAAAGGTTGGAAAGGCATCAAAGTTGGTATTTCGAGGCACACATTGATGCTTAAGTCAATAAGGGTTTTAGAGAATGAGAGGCAAGGTCATAAAACAGTTAATATGCAATAACAATTGAGTTTAGGATATTGAAAGAATATTCCACATTATGTAGTTTACCTATGTAAGCTAGGATTAACTTACCCTTAGATGAGCTTATGCTATAATCATCGAACTGGACCCAGATAGGCATGGGCCCATACATACTAGTATAACACTTCTTCATGGTTTAATTAAAAAAAAAAAAACTAGAACAAATTTTAAACTAGGAAAATAAATCTAATCTATTATGGTAATGAACATATAAAGTGAGATACAAAATAGTTTAAATTTTAGAAAATTATTTTGTACACTATATAAAGAAATTTTTAAACTTCAATGGTGTATTGAAATTATCAAAAAAATGTACACATGTCAACCTTTTTAATTTGTTTATAAATTTTAAAATTTTCATTAATGACACTAAAATTTAGCATACTCACATTATGGGTAAAAAAATATGTTTAAAAAAAGTGTTTTGAAAGAGAATGGTAATTAAAAAATGGTAGATTTTAGGAAATGTCAAAAAAAAACTAGGTAATTTTTTTTTTTAGGGATGATAAGTTGAATAAACAATATTACATTTTCCTTAAGAGTTGGATAAGTTTTTAAAAGACACACAACTCTAATATTATTTTTATTATAATTTTATTTAGATTTTTAAATATTTTTCAATTGAAATGACATTAATTCAATCAAACATTTCATGTATACTGTAAATAAGGTATACAAATTTAATGTTTTCAAAAAAAAAAAACAAACTCTTAAATAAAAAGTGGAATATAGAAAATATTATGAGTTCTATGATGCATTCTATGTACCTCTGCATTTCTTGTAAACTAAATATATTTATTGTAGACATCTAATTAAGTCCGAACCCTTTCTCTAATAATTTGAAATGTCCAAAACTGATAATCTAATGGCCATCTTGGTGGAGGTCAACCTCTTCTCTGTAGACCTAACATTTTAGGGACCTATTTGGACATTTCAAGATGACTGCCCAAGCACAAGGTTGAAAGATTGCAGTTTTGAAGTGCGTAAAGAATAAACCCCAAATAAAAAATGAATGTTAGAGAGGAAAATTTGCTCTTAAGATAATCCTGCGAAATTCAAAAATATATTTTTAAATATGATACTACAGTCAAATCTCTTGTTTTTAGGAATTTTAGAACCTCTTTTTACAAATTTTACAAGTCAATCTTCATATATTTAACTGATACCTATGCAATGTTTATGTTGATACTCACTTCAAAAAATCTAAAATATTCAAGAAAAAGTCCACAGTGATATTTTATACCACAAGGTGTTAAACTGTCAAATTTATTATTTAATTTGAATTTTTTTAGAGTACTGCAACTTTCTTCCTTGTGAAAAATTTTCTGTAAAACTTGTTTAGGGCTTCGGATTTTTTGTTTTTACGATAAATATTTTGAGAAGTGCATTGAACTTAGTTTATCTTTTTTTTCAAGCTTGAGCCCATTTTAGAATTTAATTCGCTCGTTTTAGTATGAAATTTTTCTGTTTCATTAGACATTTGCACAAAATTTTTTCAAGTTTAGGATTCTCAACTTTTTATATCTTCAAGGTAAATATCTTGAAATTCATTATTTTCAAATTCAAATTCATTCTTGAATTTTCTTTTTTTTTCATATACAATTTTTTCTTTCATAAAGGTATCTTTTGCAAACTTTTTACGAGTTTAGAATTTTTAATTGCTTTTTTTGCACACTAAATTTTCATTTTATTTATAGAAATTCTTTTTAGAATTCAACATTTGGGATATTCCAATTTTTATGTTATTTATTTTTATTTTCTATTTTACCTTTATGCTTATTTCTAATTCATGCATGAATATCCTGTGTAAGGTATATACATGGAATTTTCCACTAACTACTTTTAGGGGAATTAAATATTAGACATATGCAATTCTGAAAACCCTCATGATTTTTTAGGTTGATTTCTTAAAATTTTTCTTTAGATTTTTCATCCAAAGTTTTTCAATTGAATTTTCACACATTAATTTCATAAATTAAATTTTCCTTATATATCTTTAATTAGAATTCCTACATGATTGATTTTTCACATGTCAAAATTTTAATTCATCACTTAAATACACGGATTTTAATTTAACCTTTTTTCTTTGACAATTTAGCTAAAGAAAAATCTAATTAGAGCTTACTGCAGATTAATTTCTTCAATTTAATTTATCCTTATGGTTTCTTAACTAGAATTTTACATGATTAACTAAATTTCATCACATAGAAAATTCTATTTGACTACTTGTGTATATTGGTTTTAATTCAACTTTCATTCTTTACACTTAGTCCTTTTGATTAAATTCTTTCGTGGGATTTTTCAATTAGGGACTACAACACATAAATTTCTTTTATTTAAATATTTGATACATTTTAATTTTAATTGGGATTTCATGAGTAGATTTTTTTTATTACCTTTTAAATGAAGTTTTATAATGAAAATTTCATTTAACCTTTTTAGAATTGCAATGAAATTCTCCTAATTTTATTGTCACACACTTTAATTATATAAATATTTTTAATTAACCATTTTATTCTTGAAATTTAACATAGAATTTAGAACTCCAATTTTGGTATGGAATTCTTTTAATTAGGTGCTTTTATATGTAGTAAGTCTTTATCCAAGTAAAATCTATGTGGCATATCTAATATATTTTTACCAATCAAGATTAAGGTGGAATTTTTCAACTCATTACCAAAAATTAGCCTAATTTTTTACGAGTCAAGTGTATTGATGGCTATTGTATCAGTGGCATTTATTTTTAACTTATAAAATATGTTGTTTATGTGGCATTTTTATTCAAATTTGACTTGTCAAATTTTTCTAGCTAATCAAAATTAAGTTTGAATTTTTTAACACATTCCTAGCCATTGGATTAATTTTTGACTAATCAAATAAATGTGTTACCATTAGATTAAATTTTATCTTTTTATAAGTAAATATTTTCATTAGAAATTAAATGAAGAGAAGAATTAATTTATCAATCAAAGAGGACAAGGTTGGTAGATCTCTCAAGTGAAGCATGTCTAAGGTACGGAATAGTTCCTTAAATCATGGGATACGTTGGAAATTTATTAATAAATAAACCAAAAAAAAAAAGGAAAAAAGATGGCTATTTTTGGGAGCCATAAGTGACATTTAGGGAGGGGGATTTTTTCGGGGCTTCTCTCATATTCCTCCCAACCATTGGATTAATTCTTGAATTTTCAACCATTGGATTAAATATTGATTTTAATTTTATGAGATATTTAAAAATTTATGTGGGTCATATTTTATTGATTTCTTGACTTTTCAACATTTTTGTCAACCAATTAAAATTAAGCTTAAATATTCAAATATATTTCCAGCTATTTGATTCATCTTTAAATTTCCAGACATATTAATAGCCATTGGATCAAATTTTGGCTTTCCATAGGTGAAGATATTTTCATGTAAAAATATAAAATAAAATAAATAAATTCATTACTGGGTGAAAAAGATGATAGGATGTGGTGGTAGATTTCTTACACAAAAATGACAAAAGTTGTGATATAAGTATGGGAGATCAACCAACTTGACAAGCAAAACTGGTGGGAAAAAATGAAAGATTGATGGTCATTATTTCGGCCAAAGAGGGGTGACGCCATTGGCATGAAATAAAGGAGGATGCTCCATTCTCGGAAGACTAAAAAAAAAAAGAAAAATTTTGAGAATAAAGAGGGAGTAAAAAAAGAGCTTTCAAAATTCTTTTCAAGGTTAGTTTCCTGACTAGTTTGGTTTGCATTTCATTCTTCTTCATCTTATTTGCATTTTATTTCATTGTTTCTAAGTTTTTTTTTTTTTTTTTTAGCTTTTAACTATTTTAAAAAATTTTTAGAAGAAAAAAAGATTTTAATTTTTCTTTAAGATGTATTTTCTAAGTAATGTTTTTTTACTACAACTTATTTTCTTTTCTTTCCTTCACTTGAACTTGATGATCCTAAGCTTACTTAGGTGATATGTTGGTGCCTAAGGTTCCAACACCAAGTTTAAAGGCCAAACTATGAAAAATGATCAAGGTTCTTTATCTTTCTTTACCATTTTTTAGTTTAAATTTCCATGATTGTTTTCGCAAAAAAATATATATATTTTGATGACTTTTTATGATTTTTTATTACTTTGATGCAAATAATTTAATATGTGTTGGTTCTTGAAAATTTGTGTTATTAATTTATGTTGTCATTCATGATGTTTTACATGTGGCATGGATGAATACTACTATAGATTATGTGCATGATGTCTCATAGATTCTTTTTTAAGTGTTTTATGATTATTTCATATGAATATGATGGTGATAATATGGTGATATTGTTGCACTAATGATTGTAAGTTTTCATCTTAGATTCCATACAACATGGTATGCTTGATGTTGATTTTTATATAAATTTTTTTAATTGTTTTTGGTTTGGCTGAATATGAAAAGGAATTTTCCCTTTTTATTTTCAATGTAATTAGGGGTCATTTTAGTGATAATTAATCTGTAGGGGTCAAATTATAATTTTTTTCAAAATTTTTGAAACCTATTTGGGGTTGTTTTTATGTTTGGCCGAATGCTTAAGGACCAATTTGCAATGTTATTCAAATTTCATTATGCAAATTTTAGGCCATACATGTTTCAAATCATCAAGGGACCATAGGCAAACTGTTCATGCACTTTAAATTTGTTGAGGTGCTTTTCATTCTTTTTTGACATTTTCATGTCATTCTGCAAATTTAGAAAGCTTAAGGACTATTTAGTAAAACTTTGCATTTTTAGGCTATCTAAGTCATTTCTCATGTAAATTACCCACTGAGGGTATTTAAAATATTTTAGATGTATTTCTAGCATTTTTTTTCACTATTTAGGGGTTAAATTACAATTTTAAAAAACTTTAAAGGGCTATTAGCATCCTTTTTATTGTTATTTAGGTCTTATTTGTCTTATAAGTTACCCATTCAAGAATAAGTGGTCATTTCATGATATTATCAAGTCTTTTAAGATTACCAGGAAACTTTCATATCGAAGGTATACTTTACAAGCCATTTTAGTAATTTTACCTTAAAATCGAGTCCTTTAAAGTCTCCGGAATACTTCAATGTCAAAGGTGTGCTTTAAGGATAGGTTGGTTATTTCATGATATTATCGAGTCCTTTAGAGTTATCGAGATATTTTCCTGTCAAAGATACATTTTAGATGGCATTTTAGTAATTTTATCATAGAATCAAATCTTTTAAGGTCACTTTCAAAGGGTATTTTAGTAATTTATCGTAGATTCGAGTTCTTTAAGGTCATTAGGATATTTTCATGTTAAAGGTGCACTTTGATGTCGAGGGTTTCTAATGCTCAAAATAGAAACTCTGATAGGTGGCTAATCTCCCCTAGCCAAAACTATGTTAGTGGTGACTCTAACACAAATGGTCATTTCATAGCGTTTATTTAAGGTTAAGTGCGCAATTCACTTCAACGACTTGATCTCCCAACACGAATAAAGAAATAAATAAAAGGAAACAAGAGATTCACCTTCGTTTTCTAAGTTCAATAGGTGGAGATTGGCGTCCTGGTCACATTGCGACATTTATTAATATAACATATATTTATTGAATAAATTTAAATATCATTAATTATATTATGAGTAAGTCAATTAATCTATAAATCAAACATTTGAAATCAAATAAATTATATAAATTATTTTCATGAATAAAATAAATGTGGGGAATGAAAAGTATGTTTTTTAAAAAATAATTAATATTTTTTCCTTCAAAATCATTGAAGTTATCTGATCAATTTACGTAATATTTTCTCCTTCAAATCAAACAAAGTTATTTTTGTTGACATAACTACGTAGTGCTTGATAGAAGGATCCAGACACAAAACCATACAAGGAAGAATGGAGAAGGCTTAACACGCTCTTAGCTCTATTTACCGACCGTTCTAGCAAGGATCGGACAGGGGCCCTTTGCTCCTATTTGGGCTTTTTAATTATACATGGGCTTAACATGTGACTCTATCAATTTACACCCAGGAAAATAAGAGTGTTTTTGGCTAGGTTCAGTCATTGAGCAACAGTTCATAAATTTAGTACGAAGAATTCATGTTCCATGAAATATCAATTCAAGCTACATTCTTTGAAAGCCTGAGATAGCAAGTCTAAGTTCCCTTGCAATGGCTATTCCGACCCACAAGAATAGATAAACAATAATTTTCTCAAAATACCCATCACCATCAACAAATATCACTATTGTATCACTACTGATTTCCTTCAAACCCTAGCTTCCATAATCAAACTTCTGCTCTCCAACCCATTTTTGGCAACATCTATCTCTACAAGTAAAATGTGAACAGTTCACGGAATACAACAAACACCGCCAAAGGCAGCAAACATTTACAAAAATAATAATAATAATAATAACAACAACAACAAAGAAGAGCACAACAGGTAAAGGGGGGAGAAGTCTTCTTTTTCCTAAGGTTTATGGTTAGGGTAGTTTTAGCAGACATTTTGGACTTTTGGAGTGAAAGAAGGAGAGGGTGGGGTACAACATAATAAAAATCACTAGGTTTAGAGTAGTTGAAGAAGTGCTTTTGGGGTTGTTGGTCGTGGGCTTTAATTTTAGATTTAGGCTATTACTGTGGATTAGAGAATCAGTAAAAGGTCAAAGATTGGGGGAAGTTCTAGGGTGAAATTGTTAAAATAAGGTTATGATAAGATTTTAACTTGTAATCTGTATAACTGGTTATAAATTTTTTATATAGATTATTATGTAATATAGCAGAAAATTATTATGATTACATAAATACATTACATATTATAAAAATTTTTATAATTAAAAAATATATATAAAATTATCAATAAATATTACAGTTACATAAATTATATTATAGATTACCTAAATTATTATAATTGATAATA